>JABWTJ010001155.1:0-116814 GCA_016801875.1 Solanum sitiens
GACGGTCCGTCCTGCACTTCCGTCACAACCTTCAGAGAATTGCTCTCAGTACCCAATTCTCAAGAGTTGAAGTGTTTTGAAACGGAAACTCACAACGGTCCGTCGTGTCTGTGACGGTCCGTCCTGCACTCCGTCACAGACTTCAGAGAATTGCTCTCAGTACCCAATTCTCAAGAGTTGAAGTGTTCTGAAACGGAACCTTACAACGGTCCGTCATGTCTGTGACGGTCCGTCCTGCAGGTCCGTCACAGAGTTCAGAGAGTCGATTTCAGCACTCAAATATAAGAATTCCAAGTGTTTGGAACGAGACACCCTCGACGGTCCGTCGTGCCCATGACGGTCCGTCGTTGGATACGTCGTCTCAGACAGTTTTCCAGAAATAAAATCTGCTGCTCAAAACGACTAAGCAGGTCGTTACAGTCAACTCTGCCAAACTTAGTAAATCATGAAAACCATTAAGTTTTATTAACTCATTAACAAGTCTTAATGTTGTATCCTTGTCCCTGAGCATTGTCTTCATCATGAGAATGGATTGAGTTTGTTGACAATGCCGAACCGTCATTCACAACTTTGTTTTTCTCCTTGAATCTAGCTCTTGATATCTCTAGTCTGCTAGATAGAGTTACCGCCATGATGACTTGTCCTAATCCGTAAACCCATTCCCTTAGATGATCTTTCAACTTTCTCTCTAGTTAGGCCTTTTTTTAAGTGAATCCGACACATTATCCTTTGACTTTACATAGTCAATTCTGATAATTCCACTAGAGAGTAATTTTCTAACTGTATCAAGTCTATGTCATATATGACGAGACTTTCCATTATATGTCATGCTCTATGCCCTACTATTACATCTTTACAATCAAAGTGTATGCATACTAATGCCAATTGTTTGGGCCAAAATATAATATCTATCAAGAAATTCTAGAGTTTCAACTTATTCATCAACCTTATCTAGAGCACCTAGATCAGAGATAATTGTAGAGCTAGTGATACATGTCTCTTTTGAAATATTTTCAAGAGACTGCTCCTCTACGAAGAGTAAATACATATTCGCTCGTGGATTTTACTTTATTTGTCCAATGATTCAATTTGCATCACTATATCCATTCAATACTGCTGGATATTGTTATAATGCAATGCATAGTTTTAAGTATTATTTTAAATACTCCAAAATACTATTTATTGCCATCTAATGAGTTTATTTGGGATCACTTGTGAACCGACTCAGTTTATAATAGCAAATGCTATATCTGATCGCGCACATTTCATGATATACATCGTACTTCCCAATACTCTAGCACAATCCAATTGCGAGTCACTTTTCCTTTCACTCTTTTGAAATGAAAAACTCACATTTATTAGAGACTTGACAATATTGACATCCAAATATTTGAACTAGTCAAGTACCTCAATGCAATGAGACAGAAATACTAAACGTTATGGAGTTCTAAGGATTCTTATATCTAAGATCGCATCAGTACCTCCAATATTTTTCATTCCAAACTTGCTTTCTAGCATACATTTAGTAGCATTTATGTCATTGATGTCTCTATTGATAATCAACATATCACCAATATAGAAACAAACAATGACCTTATGATTTTAATGTGAAAGCATTTATCACTTCCATCATTCTTAAATCCATTTGCCAACATGTTTTTTGGTCAAATTTCTTATGTCATTGTTTGGGTGCTTGCTTTAGTCCATAATGTGACTTAACAAGTTTGCACACTTTCTTTTATTTACTAGAAACCACAAAACCCTTGGGTTGTTCCATGTAAATTTCTTCCTCCAATTCTACATTTAAGAAAGTTCTTTTCACATTCATTTGATGAATTTGAGGTCATATGCCACAACTAATAATTTTAGCATCCGAATGTATGTAATTCTTGTTACTAACGAGTATATACATCGACAATATCAAAACCTTGTTTGTCTAAATCCTTTGACACAAATTCTTGCTCCATATTAGTCAACAATTCTATCCACTTTCATTTTCCTTTTGAGGATTCACTTTGAACCCAAAAGTTTATTTCTTGGAGGAAGATCAACCAACTTTTAATAGGATTGCTCAAGATTGAACCAATCTCACTATTGACACCATTTGTCCAAAAGGATGAGTCTACATAAGACACAAGAAATATTACAAAATCATATTAGAAGGAAGTATATGTCCCTTGACATTTACTACGCCTCTGAATCTCTTTATTAAGTACATTCTCCTTTTGTTCTTTCAAAGGTTGTTTAGACCTTTTACTAGACTACTCAAGTCTAATTTTACAGTCCATAGTCTTAGGTCCTATTTCAATCCTTTTAGGAATAGGAACTTGGACTTGGCTAGACACCCCACACTTTGAAATATTTCAAGTTGGATTTCCTTCCTTTCCATTTATCATATGGAATAGATTGTGTCCTGAACAAACAAAATTGCTTTCTTTATCAAAAGACAAAACTTTTTTTTGTTCCCTTTTGCAGTAAGGATAGTTTCTCCACAAAAGTTTTGTGGTATACCCGAACTTATAAATAATGCATCCATCATTTCTTTCAACGTTTGGTTTTTCATTAGATTGAGGTGAATAGGGCAGTAGTTTGATGGATAATTCCATTTTCCAAACATATTTCTACACAAGGAGATTTATACTCTCCATTATTTTCACTTCTTATCTTTTTCCAAACTGATTTTTAACTTCGATATTACATTGTCTAGACATTTATATTGCTTCCTCCTTACCATTCAGCAAATAGACATAGTCATTTCTAATGCAATTGTCAATAAAAGTAACGAGATACTTTTTCCCACCATGAGATGGTGTTAACTTCATATCACAAATGTCAGTGTAAATCAATTCTAAAGGATTAAAATTCCTTTCAACAGATTTATAAGAATGCTCAACAAACTTAGATTCCACAAAAACTTGACATTTTTTATTTATTGCACTCAAAGTTAGACAAAACTTCTAAGTTGATCAGTTTTCCTTACAAGGATTTGTAATTGACATGCCCCAAGTGTTCAGGTCACAAACATTGACTCAAGCAAGTAAGAACAAATAAAAATATTGAGTTCGAAAAGCTCTTCGCGAGGTAGATTTTTCCTCACTAATATTTTTTTCCTATTTTTTACAATTTTGTGTGGTACAAACATTGTTTAGAGTCATCACCTTGTCAAATGTCCTTTTCATAAGGACCTTTCCATAACTTTCAATTTGATTGTTATAGAACTACCTATGAACAAAGTTTCATCGGATTCAATAAAGGCAATATAGTCTAAATGTTACTTTTACAAAAACATAACAAATGACTATTCACCAATATTCATGTCTATGCAAATACTTTTATTATAATAGACATATCTTTTTTAATAAAAAATACAACATTTTAAGTGATTTTTTCCCCGTAAAAGAACATAATTATTTTGAACAAGTATATATATAATTTGGTTGTTTCATACTAGTCACACTATATACTAGTAATAGAAAAATTCAACAACGACAATACCAAATATACTCCTAGAATTTTATGGGTCTAACATAATACAAAAATATCATTGAATTTCATATCTTTTGCTCCAAAGTTAAATTAGACACCAAGTCTAATCATAAGCAAAGAACCCCCACATTTTAAATGTGATCTCAAAAATATTTTTCAAGTATTTAAAAATAGTTTTTCCACATACTTTCCTAGGCTTTCAAAATGTCATTGACAATATGAAACCTCTTTTGGAAATATTATTCTACAAAAGAATTATACTCCTTCAATTCTCTTTGATAATGTTTACACAATGTCAAAGTTCATTTCATAGAGGCATAAAATCACAAACTTTAAGTCACTGGTATTTTTCATCTATCACAAATAAACATACCACTTAGTATTCTAAATAATAACAATAAGGACAAAAAGAAATTGTACAATTTATTTCTATATAACATTGAAGTTTATAGAAAACCAAAAGTACAACACTGACTTATTATGTGAAATATTCATATTATTCAAACCAATTGCATAATTCAATTTATCCAGAGTAAAAAACCACAAAAGTTTTTAGTCTACAAAAATCAAACACACTAACATTTCACATGGAGTACAAAACTACAAAAGTCTTTTTTTCCCTTCTCCAAATAGAATAAAATATATTTTTAGACCATCACATAGAAATATTTTTCTTTTCAAATAGTCTTCCAACTATAACATTTTAACCATACTATTTATCAAACAAAAATATGCATATCTCATTCTGCAAACTAACAAATTTTAAAGGCAACACTATTTGCCAAAATAAAATTCATTTAAAAAATATACGATTTGCAGAACTTTTTCCAAATACACACATGATAAATATCAAAATTGTTAACCTTTAGAAACTATGTTCCTCCTTAGATAAACAATAAGAAGGTTACCGGGTGTAATATTTAATCAGAATACCACCAATTTTTTCTGTACATTCTCACTTTGACCTTGCTAAACAAAGAAACATATTATGGAGAAGTAATGCATTTATATTCTATTTCCATGATCAAATTCTCTCAATCAGTAGAATACAAGAAATACTAACAGTATAGTAACTTTGTTAAGATTGTTATTCATCTTGTATTCCTAACATATGTAGAACAAAACTTTGAAGAACTTGGTAAGATAACAAAGTTTAAGAATATTTTCACAACTAGAAAATAAAAACTAGTGGAGAAACAAGAATCAGAAACAAATTAGAAAAAATATATGAAATATTTTTCTTAAAGAAGAATTGTTGTTAATTTGTGTTTAAAGAATCTTACTGATTCCAACAAACTTTGCAGAAACACGAAGTTACCAAAGTTTAATGAATTAGTGAAGAACAAAAGAATATAAATTAATTCACAAATCTAAAATTTGTAACACATACCAGAATTTGGAAAAACAGGAAGAATATCAAGCCCACTAAATGCACAGTGTCCCCTTAAAGAAATTATTCCCCTATAGTATCCGAGGTTTGATTTGGAATATATCCTCCCAGGATAGAATAATCTCAATCACCAGTGTATTGATACCCAAAATGTTGGTGTCAACGAGCCACTCAACGGCAGTAAAGTACACTTAAAATACTAGATTTAGTTGTAGAAGAAGAATTCCATAAATTCTATATTTAAAATGAGAAGAAATCCCTCAATTTATAGAAAACAAAGGGTAGTGCGAAAAGGTTCTTATTGTGCCTTACCGTAAAGGTCACAAACCTTTGGAAAAGTCACAATCTTTCGTAAAGGTTATCACCTTTCATAAAAGTCACAACTTTCCATAAAAGTCACAACTTTTCATAAAAGTCGCAACTTTTCAAAGAAGTCACAACTTTTCATAAAAGTCGCAATCTTTCATAAAAGTCACAACTCTTCATAAAAGTCGCAACTCTTCATTTTTCATTCAAACATTTTAAAACCCAACATCTTCTTCTTCAAGTTATAGAGAGAGAAATATTTGAGAGAAGAACTTTGGGATTTGTTTTGGGGCCTTGGAAATAATGACTTGAATGGGCGAGTTTATGGGTTAAAATCACTTGTATCGGTGTACTAGGCTTGGGTAAACTGTCCTAGATTTATCCTAATTAAAACCAGAAAGGCCCAATTTACCCCTCACTTAAAAGTGTACTGTCCATCTCCACAAGAGGCTCACAATCTGTCGTCCTTCGTGTGGAGGTTGACCATTAGCTTGGACACATTCCCTTTGTTATATCCTGTATTCAGATTAGCGAACAAGAAATAATAAAAGATGAAAAGAAAAAATAAAAGAACTATCCGAGTCCACAGAACCCACTGTGTGTCCTTACGAAATTTAATCCCCTCAAGTACTCAAGGTTGTAGATTAATTCCTCCCAAGATAAAATAGATTAACCATTAAAGAAGCAATAGTACCTCAAACTTCAATAATTTCAACGAATTCAAAATGATAGCAACGAATCACACAGAGACACGATCGATCAATTTTATTTTGTAAGAAATGTATGCAAGAGAAGGAAAATATTCGATTCCGAAAAATGAGATAAAACCTCTCCATTTATAGCCAACAAAGGGTAAAACTCAAAACTATTTAGAAAGGATACAACCTTTCATAAAAGTCACAACCCTTCGGCATAGTCACTATCCTTCAGGAGAGTCACAACCGTTCATTTCATTTCACACCTTTAAAACCCAACAATCCCCCACATGAATAGGGAATGACTATTGTTAAAACATATGGATGAAAAACTATGTGATTCGTAAGTAAGAATTGATTGCATCTGGATAAGTGGGTTTCCCTTTGAACCATAGTGAACATATATCGGATATAATCGGTCAATTGGTAGATTCGATATATTTGAACTGTCGAGCTTTGGTTTATACCTAGACAACATAACACAATCAACCCTTGAACTGCTTTTGGTTCGCATTGTTTTGTTTGTTTCAGCCATGAACACGTCTTGGTTTATAAGTGCGTAGAGAACTGTCCTAATCGAATTCTCCTTGCTTATACTTCACACTTACATATGTTATTTCTAAATGTGTTATCCCATAAATACACCATTTAATGTACCCTGTATCAAACTTAGAAACCATTAAAAAGTCCTAATGCCTTTATCCTTGTTACTGAAAGTTGTCTTATCATGAGAATGGACCATAAAAAATATTTTGACAATGTTGTACCGTCATCAATAACTTTGTTTGATCTCCTTGAACCTAGATCTTGGGATCTCTAGTATTCTAGGTAGAGTTACTGCCACAACTACTCGTTCTCAGCCATACTCTCATTCCCTTTGATAATCTATCAACTCCCTCTCTAGTTAGGCCTTTTGTATGTGGATCCGCCACACTATCCTTTGACTTTACAAAGTTAATTATGATAATTCCACTAGAGAGTAGTTCTCTAACGATATTATGTTTGCATCATATATGATGAGACTTTCCATTAGATGTCATTCTTCTTGCCTACCTATTGCAAATTAACTCTCACAATGTATGCATACCGGAGCTAAAAGGTTCAGGCCAAAAATCATTCAAAATTTTTTAAGAGTCATTCAAATTCTTCACCGGCCTTATGTAGAGTGATACACTCAGATTTCATACTAGAGAGAGCGATACATCTTTGTTTGGAAGAATTCCAAGAGAATGCTCTTCCACCAATAGTAAATATATATCCACTCGTGGATTTTACTTCATTTGACCTGGTGATTCAATTTGCATCACTATATTCTTCCAACACTATTGAATATTAGTTATAATGCAAAACAATAGTTTTTAAGTATGTTTTAAATACTCCAAAACTCTTTCATTGTGATCCAATAAGTTTGATTGAGATTACCGTGAACCTACTACGTTTACTAATAGCACATGCTATATCTGATTGTGTACACTTGTTGATATATATCATACTTCTCAATACTCTTGCATAATCCAATTGTGAGTCACTTTTTCCTTCATTCTTTTGAAGTACAAAGCTCACATTTATTGGAGTCTAGTCAATATTGAACGCAAACTACTTGAACTTGTTAAGTACCTTTTCAATCACATCAGTAACTTCAATTTCTTTCATATCAAAGTTACTTTCTAGCATATGCTTACTAGAATTTATGTCAGATATGTCTCTTTTGATGATCATCATGTCATCAACATAAAAACAAATACCGACCTTGTGATTTGGAATGTCTTTAATGTAGAACATTTATGACATTCATTAATCTATAATTCATTTGCCAATATAGTTAAACTTTACATGTCATTATTTGGGCGCTTGTTTTTAGTCATAAAGTGACTTAACAAGTTTACACTTTTTTTTATAAGGAACCACAAAGCTCTCGCGTTGTTCCATGTTAATTTCTTCCTAAAAAATGTTTTCACATCCTTTTAGAAAATTCACAACTAGCGCAATTAACATTTGAATTGATGCAATCCTAGTTAAAGTCTATTATTTGTCAAAATAATCAAGGCTTTGTTATTGTCAAGCCTATGACAACAGGTATTACTTTGTATTTATCCATAGTTTGATCAACTTTTCTTTTCATTTTGTAGATCCATTTTGAACCCAAACGTTTATTTCCTGGAGGAAGATCAACCAACTCTCAAGTGTGGTTACTCAAGATTGAATCTATCTTACTATTGACAACCTCTTTCCAAAAAAGATGAGTCCACAAAAGACATACCTTCTTCGACTATATTGATCTCATTTCAATAAGAAATATTACAAAATAAAACTCGGAGGAAGTAATTTTTCCATTGACAATTACAAAGACTCTAATTTATTTATTAAGTACTTTCTCCTTTGGTTCTTTCCAAGGTAATTTAGACCTTTCACTTGACTATCGGATTGTTCGGACTTATGAACCATAGATCGACATTCTTTACTATTTATAGCATATCCAATGAACATACAATCCACAGTCTTAGATCCTATTTTGACCCTTTTGGGAATAGTTCCCTCATTTCCATTTCTCATATGGAATAAACTGTATTGGAAATTGTAAGATCACTATCTTTCAAGAGTTATTGCTTGTATATACTTTAAGGGAGGACAAGTAATTCTCTATCAGGATACAACAAAGTCTGAACAGACACAACTTTTTGTTGCTCCCTTTCTTAACAAACAAAAGTTTTTTTTAATTATTATTTGTTACTTCCTTTACTAACAAACATAACTTTTTGTTTCTCTCTTTTTGAACAGAAAAACTTTTTGTTGTTCACTTTTGCTATAATGATAGCACCCCCACAATTTTTTGGTAAACCTGAACTTATAAATAGGATTTAACATTTCCTTCAAAGTTCGGTTTTTTCCTGTCAACAATTTCATTAGATTGAGGTGAGAATGTGCAGTAATTTGATGGATGATTCCATTTTCCAAATATATTTCTGCAAAATAAGATTCATATTCTCCACATCTACCGCTTCTAATCATGACAATCTTTTTATCCAACTGATTTTTAACTTCAGTTTTATATTGTCTATATGTTTCTATTACTTCATCCTTACCATTCAACAAATAAATATAAAAATATCTAGTGCAATTGTCAAGAAATTATGAAACATTTTTTCCACCACGAGATAATGTCGAATTCATATCATAAATGTAAATGTAAATCAATTCTAAGGTATTAAAATTCCTTTCAACATAACATACTTGACATTTTGATTTATTGTACTAGAAGTTAGGCAAATCTTCTAAGTTCATCAGTTTTTGCAAGGATATGTAAATGACATGTCCCAAACATTTATATCACAAACAATTTGATTCAAGCAAGTACGAACAAACAGAAATACTAAGTTTGAAAAGACCTTCTGTAATGTAACCTTTTCCCAGAAATATTTTTTTCTTTACTTTTTTATAACTTTTTTATTATAGACATTGTTTTAGAGTCACAACACCTTGTCGTATGTCCTTTTCATAAGGACCTTTCCATAACATTCAATTTGTTAAAGAATTACCCATGACCATAGTGTCATCGGTCCAATAAGGGCAATATGACCATAATGTTTGTTTTACAACACAAACATAACATATCAATTTTCACCAATGTTCATGTCTATACAAAAATAAATTATTTTAATAGACATATCTTTTCATGAAAAATCATAATATTTTAAGTGAAATTTTTTCATCAAAGAATACAATCTTTTGAACGAGTAATATAATTTTGTAGTTTTATACTAGTCATATCATATACTAGTAAAGAGAGACTCAACGACCACAATATCAAATGTACTTCAAACATTTTGTGGGTCTAACATAATACAAAAATATCATTAAATTTCATATCTTGTACTTTCAAATTTAAATTAGATAGTAACTCTAATTTTGTCTTTATCACAAGTAAAGAACCCCCCCCCCCCATTTTTAAATATGTTCTAAAAATATTTTTCAAGTATTTGAAATTATTTTCTACATATGTTTTTTCATGCTTTCAAATTGTATACCATCAAATACACATTGGCAACACGAAGCCTTCTTTGAAGATTTAATCCATAGAAACACCCATTACAGGCACAAAAATCACTCATTTTGTGTCACTAGTGTTCTTTTCCCCTTTCTGTCACATTTAGACAGACCACTTAGTATTTTGTATACTAACAATAAAGATTCAATATTTATACAACTTGTTTCTAGTTTAACGATGAACTTTTTATTTTCTTCTAATCGTTAACCGAGTGAACCTCGAAATCTAATGAAGTTTTTATATTCTTCTAATCAGTTTCACATTCAGACAGAGTAGTAAACCAAAAAGGTTTTAATCTCCAGAAACCATTAAAACCTCAAATGCAATACTATTTCTAGCTAACAAAGCCAATTTTATCTTTTTCAAATCTTTTAGCTTTAATATTCCTGACAAAGATTTTGTATCTTCAAGCCAGAATATTCATTCAAGCAGAGTACTTAACAAATTGGTGAAGTTTTTATATTCTTCGAACTAATGCACAATTTGATTTGTTCATGAAGTTCTTATATTCTTCATACGAATGGAGTAAAAAAAATCTGAAGATTTTAGTCTCCAAAAGTGAAACACAATCAAATTTCACATTGAGTACAAAACTACAAAAGTTTTTTTTTCTCCTCTAAATAGAATACATATTAATAATAATAATGACATATACTGAGATCATCACATGATAATCATCTATCCTAACATTTATGAAATAAATCTCATAATTTATAAAGGATGGAAAAAGAAAATAATAATCAAGGGAAATAAAGATAGAACCTGATTTTTGTTCTCATTGAATCATATTCTATCTGTGAGCAATGATTTCAATGCAAGTCACTTATCTTGCTATTTTTTTTCTTTCTCATTTTCCATCATATTCCTATTTTCCTCAAGAAGACATTTAATTTCAACAAGAAACTAAACTCATGTTCAAATATTGTTTGGAGACAACATTTGTTCATTTACTTCTTCTCATAGTTATATAAAATCAAGAATATAGGAAAAATAATTAAAGTGCTCATCATCTTAGCCTTTATGCACAAAATAACTTTTCTCATTGAAAAGAAAACTAAAGTGGTGCAATGTTTGAATGCACTTGGGAAGAAAATAAAGATAACCTTACCCATCCAAGGAAAATTTACTACAGAAAATATACTCGAATATGTTAAAGTAGTACTAATTCATCCTAAATTTTTTTTATCATATGATAAAATAATTCGCGTTTTCATCTTGTTTTTTCCAATAAAAAGAACATAAAAAATAGAAGTAATTTCCTTACCACAGAAAATACGAACAATTAAATTTCTTAAGTCTGTTATCTCCTGTACTCAGATTAGCAAACAAAAAATAATAAAAGATGAAAAGAAAAAAACAAAATAACTATCTGAGTCCACAGAACCCATTATGTGTCCTTAAGAAATTTAATCCCCTCAAGTAACCGAGGTTATTGATTAATTCCTCCCAAGATAAAATGGATTAACCATTAAAGAAATAGTGGTACCTCAAACTTCAATAATTTCAACAAACTCAAAATGATAGCAACGAATCACACACAGAGACACAATCGATCGATTTTATTTTGTAAGAAATGTATGTGAGAGAAGGAAAGAATTATACTCCAAAAATGAGAGAAAACGTCTCTATTTATAGACAACAAAGGGTAAAAGTCAAACTCTTTAGAAAGGATACAAACTTGCATAAAGGTCACAACCCTTCGGCATAGTCACAACCCTTCTGGAGAATCACAACCCTTCATTTCATGTTAACATCTTTATAACCCAACACCCATAACCCCTATAAATCTAAGACACCTTCACGACCCCTCCCACGACCCGTCAAGGCCTTCACGATCAGCCGTCTAGTGGCTCGTGGGGAGGGTCTCTTGTTTGGGCAGCTTGGTGAAGCTACTGTGTTATGGTCCCTTGTTAAGGATCTAGTTACGAGGCGTTGTAAGATAAAATTGAAGTTTCTTTTTTCTACCTATGGTGCTGCTTCGTTAGAGAGAACCTGAAATCTTTTGAGTTTGAAGTACTCAAAGACTTAGTAATTTTCTGCTTTCTCATTTCCTCAGACACACAATAGTTTAAATACAACACTTATAAAATAACTACCCCTAGAAACTAGGACATGACTTCCTAACTTAACTGAAATAAAAAAATACACTATTAAATGACAGTAACTGTACTATTACAAAATATTAACAACTACTAAAAAGAAATTACTGTTGTAATTATTGGATATCTAAGGAGTGATAACATTACTCTCTTTCTTCAAATCGCGCTTGTCCTCAAGCGCTAATGTGACGACCCCATTTAGAGATCATGACCGGCGCTAAGGGGAAGAATCCCAAAGGCAGCCTTACTTCAATTCTACAGAAAATCGGCCAGAGTTTCCTTTGTTTTATGCCTATCCTGAAATTTTCCTGTCTCAGAATTTCAGCACACAAATAATAACAACTATAAAACCACATTATACGATCCATCAATGATATAATTGTCACGCAATAAAACCAATTCATCTCCAAATGCGAAAAGGAGTTTCAAACTAGTTACAAGTATTGATCCCACTAATAGATGACTAGACTAAACAAAGTATAAGACGCTCATGAAGTCCATTAAACCACTGTTCAACCTAATCCTCAAAATGTTTCATCAAGTCATCACCTAACTCAAATCTATTCGAGTTGTTGAACATTCCAAATCTGATAGCACATCCTTCCCATGAATATATCACTTCCACATTTGCAACAAATCTAACATCAAAGACAAATACAACACACCAAATACTCAAATGAGGAACTACACATGAGTCATCACTATAAGTGAGAGTGAACCAAATAAGGCGATAAGAATCAAAATCGGACCAAGTACGCATGATAGAGATCCAAGAAGTAAAAATATTTCCTAAAATTCACTATAGCCTCTCAAAGATAAGTACAGACGTCTCTGTACTGATCCTCGAGACTCTACTTAGACTCGACTTGTACACAAGTGAGACCTCTGAACCTGGGGCTCAAACACCATTTTGTCACGATCCAAAAATAGTCGTGATGACACTCGTCTTATCCCACCAACATAAGTCAGCCTAAAACTCAATTTTTATAATAAAGTGCGGAAAATTTATAATCAACTAAAAAATACCCCCAAAATCTGGTTGTCACGTGTACAAGCCTCTAAACAATTACAATTAATTCAAAAGAAAAACTCAAGTCTGAAATGAACTTGTTTCTAGAATAGAACAAGATAATAATTATGGAGAAAGAAAGTCTATTAAGACGACAAACAACTACCTCACAAATCTCCAAGACGCCTCGGAAAAGAAGAGAATGACAAGTAGCATAAAAATTGAGGCTCATAACATAAAACAATTTGTAGAAACAAGGGGTGAGTACCAAACTACACGGTACTCAACAAGTAAATCCCTAAACACAAGCAAAGGGATGAAATACGGGTGCTCCTACCACCCCAACCGAACCTCCACAACTACAAACTGCATAAAAATCAGCACAACCTACCAACTCACAATTTACATGGAACGTAGCTCAACAACAATTCTTAGACAAATTACATATCCTCCACAACAACACTTTAACAAATTACATATCCTCAACAACAACACTTCAACAAATTACATATACTCAACAACAACACTTTAACAAATTACATATCCTAAATAACAACACTTCAACAAATTACATATCCTCAACAACAAGACTTCAACAAATTACATATCCTCAATAACAACACTTCAACAAATTACATATCCTCAATAACAACACTTCAACAAAATATATATCCTCAACAACAAGCTCAATATTCATCAATCACAAGTTCCGCACAAACGCAATTACAAGATCAGCAAAACACAATATCAAGTTCAGTAATGATAAGTATGTGCACTGCAGTGGAATGCAATGTCAATTATAATGATACATGTCTGACCTAGTGATACACACCCATTGTCTCTCAGTCTGTGACCCATGGGGGACATATCTGTCCACGCATTTGTCGCGGCGCACGACACGACCCTCGATAATAGTAACCATCGCGGCGCGCGATACGTTCCCCGAAATAGTACATCCTCTGTAAGTTCTCATTCTTTCTCAATGCACATAACACTTATCACAACCATGTTTTAAAATAATGCAAATGACATGTTCACACAAATAAAGAGGATATGACCATTTTCATAACACTGCACAATTCACAACAACATCAACAATGATTCAACAAGCCTTTCAAATCATTCTCCATTATCAACACATCACACACAAGCAATTATTCACATTGCTTTTTATTACCCTTTGTTTTCATCATTATAATTAATCAATGTGGACAAGTCAACCCATCACCAAGTCCCATTACTCCCAAACATATACCACAACGAAATACACACTTTTCATACACTTAGCAAGGGTTTAGAAATCCACTTGTCTCGGTCAATCACGAACTCACTCCGAAACATGAGTCATCCCCTTTCGTTGAACTTCCAACTCATAGCAATCTATCCAAATAATTGACCACAGTAAGATTTCATAATTAACAACACACCTATTAATATATGTCTAACTTAGACCCAAAACTCACTCAAATGTATGATAAATTTTCCTAAATCTTGATTCATACCAATAGCTCAAATCTCATATTTTCTAAATTTCAAGTATAGGATTAAATCATAATTTATCCAAATAATACAACCTTAATAGTTTTCATATAATATAATATACCAATATTTAATTTCCTTGACTCACTACATAAAAATGTGTATCACCTCTAAAAGTCATAAAAGAAAAATCAAATATTTAAAAATAAAGCTACTCTACCGGTAGCTCTCATGGTAAAATGGAAAGACAATGAACACACTGCTCAGCCATGCATTGAATCCTTACTATGTATATTTTTACAAACACAATTTATTTAATGCTTCCCAATTAGTAGATCATCATCATGCCATTATTGTCTATCAATTACTTGGCCAATTATCATGACAATTCGCCACCAAATATTGACCCAAAAGAGAAAACACTGCTATTCAAATCTGGAAAAAAATAATCTAATATATCATCCATTCTTGCACAACTCAAATATTTCAACTTCTTTCAAACCCACAATATAATACTAATATAATTTCTATAATCACTTTACGGAAAGAATACACTATAATTCCCCTTAATTCAATTAAACCCACATTTAAATGTCAAAAAATCATTCAATCTCATTTAATATAAATCAGTAACATTGCATATATGCGGCAATAAGATAAAGAAGGCATAAATTGTGAAGATTTTCTTACCGGAGGTCGTTTTTCTCTTGTCAGTGCCGCAACAATTATTTTTTCACTATATTCCTCTCGCTTCTTAAGTAATTTTGTATATAATTGTTTAACCATAATTATTTATTGTAATATATTTGTGCCAAATAGTATTGGATTTTAAAATAAAGTATGGACTTAGCCATTACCTACCAACTAAAATTAATTATTTTAAACAATTGCAATTAACAAATAGCTCAAAAATTTCCAACCCAACTTCACAAATTAATCAAAAGTGACTCGGGGCAACTACCGAGATGGGTAAAACGTTAATTTTTTTAAAATTTGTAAAAATAAACTTTCGGGTCATTACAGTTTACCAAGAAAGTTGACCTAGGTCAAACTTTGGGCAAAACTCAAAATCTAAAACGCCTAATTAAACAATTTCAAATGAAAGCCTCTACACCCAAACAAATCATCAAACTAAAGAAAAATTACCTTTCCAGAGCTGATAGAAGTGACATAATTTCAACCCGACACCAAAATATCCAGATGTTGACTGAAGTCAACTCTTTAAAATACTAAGCCTCCCAAATGGCAAAAGCTAAAATCACACCTGAACACCTTGGGAAAATGTCACCCAATCACACACAAATGAACTCGAGGGTCATTACATTTTATGAATTTTGAAATAAAACTTTATAAAAGTTATTAACAAAGACGAACCAAAGAAGTAATTGACGAATTTTATTAGACTACTTAAATTTAAAATTGTAAATGAATTGATACAATTCAACATTCAGATAAATGATTAAAGTGCAGTCTTGAAGTTAGCTTGAAGAAGTTGCAAACACGCTTTTGTTTTTTTCCGTTATTGTTTACTCTCCTTTTTCCCTCAAAACTAACATTCTTTTTATTTTTTTTGATTCTTGAGTGTTACTTTCCCGAATGGTTCATATTTAGATCTTCTATAGTTGAAAGATTTCAATCAAATTCAGCATCGACTAGTGAGAGCCTATTAGTATACTTTAGAATGCAATAAAACATCAAGAGATTTTAAAAATAAGTTTAACAATTTCTTTATTTTTTCAAAGATCAAATAACCAAAAGTTAAGAAGATGCAAACTATTGTTGAACAATACTAGAAACTTGTTAAAATATCTGATGTTCTAAAGTAAGATATGCATAATGTTTATATGAATTGTCTTATAGAGGTTATCGATGAAACAAAAGTTATTCTTCTCGGTATTCCATACTGATACGATAATTTCTATCATTTTCATATCTTTTCAAAACATTGAGCCATAATTGACAATATTGTCATTTAAAATATGATCAAAATTATCCAGAAGACTATGTTCACATGTAACTTGGTTGATATTGCGTGATATATGTGAAGATAACCTATCGAATAATACAAATCATATCTTAAATGAAAATATAGTCAATTATGGTTCAAATTTTTTGACAAGATATGAAACGGATGGAAATTATCATATCATGCAAGGAATAGCGAGAAGCATAAAATTTCATTCCATTGATGCCTCTATAAGGTAATTCATATGAACCTTATGTCTATCCTACTTTATAAAATCATATATTTTCAACAAATTTATAGTATCGTCCGATAATAGTTTTATTCTTGTTTACTTTTGGTTAGTATGTACTTTACAAATAAAATAAATGGTTAATCTTATTTTGACTATCTCGTCATGTTTTCTTCCACTTCTACAGTGCATTAATAAGCTCTCCTAGTTGAAGTTGAATTTAATTAGAATATATCAACTAAAGAAGATTCAAATATGAATCTTTCGGTTAAAAAAGATCAAGTATCAAAACAAATAAAAAGTATGTTAGTCGTACTAAAAAAAAGAAAAAATAATAACGAAACAAATAAAAGGATGTTGCGACTTTTTCCAGTTAGCTTCAAGATTGCATTTTAATCATTTCTCTGACTGTTGAATTGTATCAATTCACTAACAGTTTTAAATTTAACTCACCTTATAATTTTTTGTTAATTAATTCTTTGGTTCGTATCTATTAACTACAGTTTATAAAGGTTTAGCTTAGAATTCGTCAGCAAGAACAATATGATCTATCCAAGTGTGTTTCCCATCCTTATCTATGTGAGGTATATCTAGCTTAACCACTATATGTATTAGTCTCTATCAATTCATGTGTTATTTAAGTTAGAATCATACCATTGTTATTCCCTGTTGATAATCCAGGCCATTAAATTGTTCCTACATTTCTTTAACAATCTTTTTGCACCAAGGAACTTCTCGGTTATCCAATAGTCTATTTTATAAAAACTGAACTTGTCAAAGTCACTTCCTAGGTACAATTGTACTACACGTCAACTACAGTATGATCTTTTCTCGTGCTAGCTAGATTTGAAGAGAACCAAAATATACAACAAATACAAATTATTTTCGAAAATAATATACAAATAAATATAATAAAAGTACTTATACTTTTTTTCAATTTGCTCTATATTTCTTCTAACAATAATAAATTACTTGAATTATTCACTTCGTAGACAATATTGAAGACAAACTAAAACATGTACCAATTTAGGAACAATGAAATCCTAAACAAAATCAAGAAGTCCTCCCATACTAAACACAGATCCGGATGTGACACTTGAAAACGGAATAACTAGTATATCACAAGTCATTCAAGCTTGAATTGTAAATCTAACTTTAGGCATTTCCCACCAAAGTTGGAAGTAAAAATCTTTAGTGCCATCCTCAGTTTATTCACCAAAATATTTATCTATTTCTATTCTAGAATCCACACCTCCACTGACAGCTCAAAATCGTTTTAGATCTTTCATGAGTGAATCTAGAAGTCCTTTACCTAGGGTACTTACTTGACTACCAGTAATTGATTCTGATTTTCAACAGATTGGCCCATTTTACATGTCCAATGGAAGCATTTATTTCAATAACTCAATAAATTGTTGTATATTTTTTAGGTACATATCGTCAGTATCCTGTTATTACAACTAGGGGTGTTCACGGTTTGGATAAAAATTGATCCTAACTGAAAAATTGAACCAAACTTATAAAATAAAATTGATTTATTTGAGTTTGGTTTGGTTTGGTTTTAGATTTTTGAAAATCAATAGTATTTAGTTTGGTTATGGTTTTATTCGAAAAAATTGAAGAAATAATTGAATCAAACTGACGAATTATATACATATATTTTATTAATATATATACTTAATATGTTGTTTTAATAAACAATTTTAAAGGTCTTATATATATTTCCATTAAAATTTCATTATAATTTACTTATTGAAAGCAAAAATGCCCATTTATCGCATTGATTTCATGTATATTTGTGTCTATGACAATTCTTTGTGGGACTTAAAATGCTATTGTCTCTTCCTTCTAGGCCAATACAATCATTTTTAAATCTTTATTGATGGTAAATTTAGTGATCAAAAGTTTAGCTAGTAATTTACGTCATTAAAACTATTTTTCGTTTTGAATGGATCGTTGTCATTTTTTCACATTTTGAATGATTTGTTCCTTTTATTTTTGTATATGGTTAATAACCGAGTAACTAAACCAAACGAAACAAAAATCGATAACCACCACACCGATAAATATAAATTAAATTTGGTTTGGTTTGGTTTTGATAATTTTAAAATCAATTATGTTATTTTGATTTTGATTTTGACTAATAACCGATCCAAACCGACTCATGAACACCACTAATTACAACAGTAAGTCATTATATTGTCATTCTTGACTTATCTTCTAAGTTACAATGGAAATTACAATTATATATACCATGAACCTTGTAGATCTTTCTCCTTCTACTTTGTTCCTCTCTTTGCTTAATCAAAAATCAAAATTCATTTCATTTTTATATTATTAGAAGGGGAGGGGGGGGGGGAGGAAGAGGAAGAAGCTCTATCTACATATTCATATACTTAATTAATACTGCTAAAATGATATCTAAAAATAATGAAAACAGACAATTCGGAACCCACCCTCAACCCACTAGTAAAAAAATAATAATATCTCGTTAACCTTAAAACTAGGGGTGTGCACGGATCAGTTTGGATCGGTTATTGGTCAAACCAAAACAAAAATAACTTAGTCGATTTTAAAATTATCAAAACCAAACTAAACCAAATATAATATACATTTATCGGTTTAGTGGTTATCGGTTTCGGTTTGGTTATTCGGTTATTAATCATATACAAAATAAAAGAAATAATTCATTCAAAATGTGAAAAAATGAGAACAATCCATTGAAAACAAAAAATAGTTAGAATGACTTAAATTAGTAAACTTTTGATTACTAAATTTACTATCAATAAAGCTTTAGAATTATGTATATTGTCCTAGAAGGAAGAGACAATAACAGTTTCAATCCCACATAGAATTGTCAAAGACACTCATATACATGAAATCGATAAGATACATGTTTTCATCTTGGACATTTTTGCCTTCAATAAGTAAATTATAATGAAATTTTAATGAAGATGTATATATATATATATATATATATATATATATATATATATATATATATATATATATATATATATATATATATATATATATATATATATATATATATATATATAAGATCTTTAAAATTATTTAAAAAAATAATATATTATGTAATTAATAACATATATGTATATAATTCACATGTTAGGTTATTTTTTTTATTTTTTTTTGAATAAATTAATAACCAAACCAAGCAAACTCAAATAAAATTGATTTTATTTGATCGGTTTGATTTGATTTTTCGGTTTGGATCATTTTTATCCAAACTGTGAACACCCATACTTAATACTATGCAAAAGGGATACGGATATTCATGTTTCATGTAAAATGCGAAATATAGAAGCAAAAATCATATGATGAACTTCAGGAAGACCCAAGAAACTGTTACCCAATTTTGAATTCTCAAGAAAATAAATAAGCAAGACAAAAGCCACGAAAAACAAGAAAAATGAGCCAAGATTTTTTAATTTTTTTTTTGTTTGCTTTACCTCTTTGCGATCATCCATTATGTAGAAATTGAAGAGTGAGAGAATATTTGTTAAATGAAACGTAAAAAAACTATTGAGAAAGATTATGATCATACATTTTTCATATTTTATGGAGAAGGAATATATGTTGTGCATCAAAAGTTTTTTTTTAAAATCTAACCTTGAAAAAGTCAACTTCTAGGTACAATTGTACTGCCCGTCAACTACATTAGGATCTTTTCTTGTGCTAGCTGAATCTGTAGAGAACAACAATATACGACAAATATAAATCATTTGCAACAACAATACACAATAAATATAACAAAAATACTAATGCTCTTTTTAATTTGTTCGAGACTATCCAAATCATCTTAACACTAACAGGTTGTTTTAAATTCACATCGTAGGCAATCATGAAGATAGACAAAAACTTGCACCAATTTAGGAGTCATTGAACTCCTAAATGAATCAAGAAGACGCCTTCCCGTACCAAATACAGAATCATTTGAAATTGAAGAGTGAGAGAATATTTGTTAAATAAAATGAAAAAAACTATTGAGAAAGATTAGGATCATCCATTTTTCACATTTTCTTAAAAAGGATTATATTGTTGTGCATCAAAAGTTTTTTTATAAAAAATATCTGACCTTGTAAAAGTCACCTTCTGGGTACAATTGTACTACCCATCAACTACATTAGGATCTTTTCCCATGCTAGCTGAATCTGTTGAGAACAACAATATACGACAAATATAAATAATTTGTAACAACAATACACAATAAATATATCAAACATACTAATACTCTTTTCAATTTGTTCGAGATTATCCAAATCTTCTTAACACTAACGAGTTGTTTTAAATTTTCACATCTTAGACAATCATGAAGATAGACAAAAACTTTCACCAACTAAGGAGTCAATAAACTCCTAAATGAATCAAGAAGACGTCTTCCCGTACCAAGTACAGACTCATATGTGACACAAAATTGGAACAACTAATACATCACATGCCATATTAACTAGAACTAGAAATCTATGAAATAAAAAAAACTAATAGCAATTTTTTACATCCTCACTTATATAAATAAGGTGCAACGTCATGAGACTCAAAAAATGATAATAACTCAATCAAATTAAATTAAAAATATTTTAAGAAAATATTTAAGATTCCTCGCCTAATTTTAGGAAATAACTAGGAAACCAATTAATTAATTAATTAGAATATAGCCTACGAAACCAATATATTCTTTGAAAGAGTTCAAGTATTTTGAGGGGAACTAACACCCTACAAAATTCACAATTGTGAGTCCAGGCTAAACTCAATTTTTTTTAAAAAAAAAATTGATACGGAGAAAAACAATAAAGTACAAATATAAGAAACATAAAATATATACAAAATATTATATTAAATAATAATATGAAAAACAACATAATGTTTTCCTATCATTAAAAAATTATACATTAAAAATACTATTTGAATGTCTTTCGAGTATCTTCCTTGGAAAGCAACTCTAGATACTTTGTAAACACACTTAGTAATAATATTGTTTATGATTTAATATGAATAAATAAATAGAAAGAAATAATAGTTATACAAAATAAAATCCGTCTTATAAACACGAAAGCCTTGAAAATCAACGATGATTTCTTCATCGGTCAATTTTAAAATATAATATACATGAGTATAAATTAAAATTTTCATCTTTTAAAAAATAAGGAGGCCTCGAAAACCATCAATGAAAGCTTTTTCATTGGCCAATTTTAATATATAACTTAAATAGAATTACTACAAAATATAAAAGAAAAAGTTATTTGAAATATGAATTATCTAAACACAATAACAATGTAATGATAACCGAAGTAAATTTATCATCTAATGCTTAAAGGTAAACATAGAAGTAAAGAATTAATGCAAAATAGTTCTTAGTAATAATCACTAAAAGTAAATTTATTATGTAATACTTAAAGTCAAATAGAGAAGTAAAGAATTAATGAAAGTAAAAGAAACACCGGAAAGATAAAAATAGACTTCAAAACAGATGACGCCAGACTAACAAATCTCACCAGAAATGGAGGGTTGATGAAAACCTGGTTCATTACTGTTAGTTGTTGTTGACAAAAAACCTGCAATGGTTCCAACTTTAACAAAGGAATTCTCAACGTCATGTTTCAGGACAATTTCACGAGAAGCATAATTTGAAAATGTTTTCTCAAATTCAACAACTCTACTTAACATAAGGGAGAGCATAAAGATTTTTGCAATTGAGTTGTTCATCGTCACAACTTTATCTTGAAACCTTTTAAACCTAGCAGGAGACTTCCTAACATATTGCACGAAGTGTCTATCACGTTAAATAAAAGAATATATTTCTTTTAAATTATCCTAAATGATAAGATTCACAATCTGTGTTGTACACCTCACTTCAATGTGATTACCGTTCATCAAATCAGTTTCCATCTTAGTCAATTGCTTAGAAAATTCCTACTGTCACATCAATTGAACTGGCATTATCAACTGTGAAAGTGAAGATTCGCTGTTAATCCAATGGGCAGTCCAA
This sequence comes from Solanum sitiens, assembly GCA_016801875.1. Lineage (NCBI taxonomy): Eukaryota > Viridiplantae > Streptophyta > Magnoliopsida > Solanales > Solanaceae > Solanum > Solanum sitiens. The sequence goes on from JABWTJ010001155.1 coordinate 22,715, forward strand.
GTGTCGGTGAGGATATAGATTCTTTGTTTTGTTTCCATAAAATACTTCCTTAAATTTTGTTTTTCTTCTTTAAAAAGACTAAAACAATGAGGTTGCCATAAACTCTTAAACCTTCTTTCTCAACAAAGCTAAAAGAAAGTCCATCAACTCTTCTTCATTAGATTTTCAAGAAAAAACAATTACTTCACCGTGACTATTCTCGTGGTTCATCTTTAGGAGTTAGGATTAACAAAGGAATATATATATATATATATATATATATATATATATATATATATATATATATATATATATATATATATATATATATATATATATATATATATATACACAATTACTCTTATATATTAGGGCAAAATATTAGATGAGGTTAATATACCTAAAAAATGTAAATATGGTAACTCTTAATTAGTTAACAATTTATTGAAATTGAATAATCCGCCTCGCACCTATAAGCCGTTAATTATAAAACTCCAATACGTTCCCAAACCGTTTATTCGATAATTTAGCAACACTTATGTCTATTTACATTATCTTTTTATTGAGCACATTTATTATATTCTACAATTTCTTTTTATCTCTAATCATTTATAAAATACAAAAATAGAGTGGCTTTAAACGGAATTGAAAAATGAGACATTTTAAAGAACGCAATGATAGCAACATAAGAAAGGATCAAAAGGATACTTTCGAGGTGGAACTACCTAACCAGAAACAAGAAGAAGATATCGATGGTACGGAAGAAATTTTAAATCAATGAGCGCAAGCTAAATGAACCCCTTTAGACATAAATGACACACAACATAGTGACAACCTAAATTGCAGTCATTAGATTGAAGCTCCATTTTTGAACTTATAATTTGTTTCACGTTTATCATGCACTCCCACATATATTTTTCAGGTGAGCCAGAGCTCAATAAAGTTATATGTGAAGATAATATTTGTAACATCTCATACTTCGAAAAGCCAAACAAGTAAAACTTCAGTTTTTAGTTTTGGTTCAACTTCAAAGGACCATAACTTTAAGCACATAAATATTTATGTGGCCCGTGATGTATCAAATAGAAGTCTTTGAGTCCTCTTTCCAACGCCACCGAGTTTGCTATACTTACACTTTTATTTTAGGTATATGACACTCATTTGTTATTTTTCCCTAATATATAAGAATAATTTTGTATTATTTTTCTTTGTTAGTCCTAATAACACTCAAATGTACTCTTTAAAATTAAATAAAAGAGATACAATTGTCGTTAATAAAAAATACCCAACTAAGAGTCGGTTCGAATTCCATAGAGAATGGTACATCGTAGAAAATTCTATCAAGAAAATTGAATCATAAATTAATTTATTTGTAGTATTAAAAATAATTGGGTGGATGATTCCACCAATTTAATAAAAGGATTTGGTTATAAATTGTCACAATTAAACTAAAATTTTGAAAAATTCAAGAAGTAACAAGCATTCTAGGGAGTGAGGGGATCAGAAATCAATCACATAGAGGTAATTGTGTTTCTCTATAGTGATGAACATTCATGAATAGTTTGGGTCATCTTCAATGACACTAGTGTTCTTTCGATCTCATAGAATCCTTGAATCTTCTTTTTGTCTCATCTATATGCTATACTAAACAACCCAATACCTTACTCTATTCTCTCTTTCTATGTAGAAATTGGGCAAATAACACAATTAAGACAATGGGTAACATGAGATTAATCAATTAATAGAAAACCCACTTTGGATTCAACTTCAAGTTTATCAATTTATAGAACCAAACTGAAAACCCCAAAAACTAGAAAGTGTTCTTCACAAGGTAAAGTGTTCTCTCTATAAAATATTCAGAACTTTCTCTCAGTCTTTCCAGTTTTCCTCACTTATGTGAAATCTTTCTTTATTTCTCCTTTGGGCTATTTATTGATTTCCAAGATTTGGCCCAAAACTCAATACGCTACTCATTGGGTGACTTTAGTCGGGCTCGCCGATCACGACGGGTGGATCGTCGATTGCTCTCCAAGTCACCTTTCTCTTACTCTAGGCTTCAGGTGTTTGAACCTCAATTGGTGATCTCATTTGAGTCAGTCTTTCACATTTACCGTATCACTGAGTATCACCTTTGTTTGATTTTCAAGCATTCAATTTTTCTCCTTGCACTGGCGCGTTCGGTGATGTTCGACAAGTTTTCCCTTCTCTTTCCGCATGTCACCTTTCCTTTTAAAGTTTGCCGACTTGCCTCAATTAATGCAAGTATTTTGCACTTTTATTTTGGGAGAGGCCATACCCATTAGGCGATCTACCTTTCTTGTTTGATGATCAACAATGTATAGTTTACACTTCTTTTTATATTTTTGGTCATTCTTTTATTCATTCATCCTTGCCTTGTCCTTTAATATTCATATCTGCAAATCATCAAAATATCATTGGAATAGGACACAATTAGGCATTGAGGAAACTAATTGTTGAGCTAAATAGGCCTCAAATGAGTGCAAATTTACCATGTTTATGACCGAGGAGTACACCCTAGATGTGACATGGCGTACAAGACCCCGAGAGGCCTCATACAAACAACTTAGCTTTCATAACATAAAATAATAAAATTTAGCGGAAATTTAAAATAGTTTCAACATAATCAAAGTCTTTATAAAATGAAGCGGAAGTCTAATAGACTTTGTCTCAAACCATCTAAAACATTAAGTAGCCGTTTGGTTACTGGTTAGAGTTATGCAAGTATTAGCTATGCAGGTTTTAATTATGCTTCTATTAGTTATGTAGGGTTTAGTTATGCAGGGTATAGTCATGTTGAATTTAATTATGCGGTATTAGCAATGTGAATATTAGTTATGTATGTATTATTTAGTCATGTAGACATTACAATACATGAATTATTAAATATTGAATATTAAAATTGTTGTAAATTATTAATATATATTATTTATAAAATGATAATACATGCTAATAAAATATGGATATATTGAATAATATATAATGCTAATATTTAATTAGCATATGTACCGTTAAAAATATACAATCAATTTCTAATATTAAAAAAATATTTCTATTTGCATAAATCAATGAAAACTATAAGTATATAAGAAATGAAAATGATCTATATATAATAAGAAATAATAACAACACATGTAGATAGGAAACAATAAAGTTTCCAGTTAACAAAACTTAAATAAATTAAAAGAAATAAAAATGGCCTATATATGAAAAAAAGAACAAAAAACAAGAAACGTATATATAGGAAATTCCAATTAAACAATAAAATAAATTAATAGGGTAAATATGTAATTTATCATTTTAATGCTTGTATAACTAATACCACATAACTTATTCAACCTTTTACCCTGCATGACTTTATACATAGATTCCCTCATAAGTTATGTTGGTATTAATTATATAGGACTACAAAAAATGCAACCAAACATGGCATAAGTTATGTTGACTTTTATACAAAACTTCTACTAAACATAGTAAAGCTAATGCAACTTTTTATACATGAATAAAATGTCTCTTATACAGTAACCAAACGACCCCTAATATCTTTGTGACACAACCCATATAATAGTTCAAAACATAAAACAAAAGAAAATATCCTCGAATGCTATGAGGACTCACCAATCTTTGATTCTTGCTTTTACTAAGATCATAGCCATAGGGATGAGAGTCGATATTGCCATCTTACATTTGGATAAGAAATGTAGGCAAGAGTATGTGTTAGTATAAATATGTACTAAATATGATAGCTTGCATGAGCATCAACATAAACATAAGGGTTAGACAATATAATTCATAAGTATAATCAATTCACATAAACCATCATAACATAAAATTAAAGGAATACTTCATAAGTAACGTCAAAACATACTTACCAAGAAATGGGTAATCCTCCACTAGTCGCACTCATCATAGTAGGCCACCTTGGGCCATTCTATAAGCTCATCATATATCATGCTCATTTTTAGCTTATCTTTTATAGACATGAGGAAATCACCTCCTTGCCTTCTCATAAAGGCTCATGAGTAGTCACCTTTCGCCTTACTTAAATGTTAATGGCGGTCGACTTTCGCCTTGCTTATATGGTCACGGTATTCACCTCCATGTCAATCTTATGGATCATAGGTATTCCTCTCCATGCCCAATTATCATATGACACGGGTATTCGCCTTCACATCATTTCATTATAAGATGCGGGTATTCACCTCCACATATTTCAATATAAGATATGTGTATTCACCTTCACATCTTTCATCATATGATATGGGTATTCACCTTCACATCTTTCTATAAGATATCCAGGGTAATTTCATCCATGTCCAACATTAGGGAATAAGGGTAGCCGTTTCTTAATCTTCGAGAAATCACCTCATATCCTTCTCAACTAGAGGTCATGAGTATTCACCTCTTGTTTCACGCCCCAAGCCTACACCCTAGACTTGACCAACACTCGCAGATCATTGTTGGACCTAAACGTACCCTTGGTCTAACTTTCTTAACTCAGTGAAAGACTTAAACATAAGAGAAATAACTCAAAGAGAATAACTTTAAAGTATTAACTTAGCCAAAACGGCAACATAAATCTTAAGCGTACACAACTGAATGAATAAGACAAAAGAGTAATGTTATTTGTCTACGAAGCCTCAAAAGTAAAGATGGATGTTGGGATAGGACCCCCAATCATCCTAACAAGTGAAAACTGCAAGAAAATAATTGAATGATAAAGATTTCCTCTGGAATTAAGGGAGGCTCACCAACTGACTCTGAGTTGGTTACTGGACCAACGGTGCACCAAATGGTGATCCTAGTTACATGCGTTTGCATCATGATATGATGCAGGCCAACTGGCATTAGTACATTGAATGTACGAGTATGCGAGTTGGAATGCTAAACAACAACTTAAGCTTTAAAAGGAGTAAACACTTACATTGAATCTGGTCAACTCATGAATAACTAACTCATTTCAATATAAAGCAATTTAAAAACAAGTGAAATATAAAGAAAAGTTTTTTGAAAACATGTTGTACACTTTGAATGCATACAAGGATATAATTAACTCTGAGATGTATGTAAATATACAAAATAAACTGATGTAAATCTTAATAAAAGACATATCATGCTTCCTCTCAAAGTCTACTTGTGCAATGCATAAATGAAATCCCATACCTCCAGTCATACTAAGCAGAACCTGTTGAGGAACCATGCAATTATTGTTGTGGAGTTTCTCTAACCGACAACCATCACTTAAGAGCTCTAATGATGATACAATACTTTACCTTGAGCTGCCAAGGACCGACCTATACCTTTCCATCAGTATAAGAAGCTAACTTAACTTAGTGGATCCACTAGCTTAACTTACGTGATCATCCAAAAATTATGACCCATTGATACCCATGATGGCGACATGGTTTTCATGGAGACTTGAGTTAATATGAACTCTCATCCCCACATCGGTTCTCAATACTACTTCCAAAATATACTTTAGATCATGCTTTTAAAATCATCTTTCTTTCTTTGGGTTGAGATAATTGCTCAACACTTAGCTTTAAAAAGCTCTTTTGGAATCAATGTTCCGTTTTTTTGCTCATTACTATTTTGGAAATCTTAGTTTCATCTTATCTTAAATGTGAAAACATTTATAAAGTATTAAAGAATACTTAGTTCCCTTATAGCTTTTGAGAAATGAACTCAAATATTTACTCTTTACATAGCTTGAAACTTGAGTCTTAAATCATCTCTTAGGGAATACTTAGTTCCCTTATATTTCTTTAAAACGCTTTACTCTTTACTTAACTTGAAACTTGAGTCTTAAAACAAAGCTAAAATGTTGTTAAAGACCCTTGAGAACTCTTAAGAACTTTACCTTAACTTGCTTCTTAACTTCTAGACTTGACTCTCATCTTCTAGACTTGACTCTCATCTTCTAGACTTGACTCTTAACTTCTTGGATATCCTATAAGGTCTAATATACCGGGGGCTAAGTTTCCCCTTCTTACCTAACCTCATAACACCCTTCATGGGTGAAACTTTTAGATATACCCAATCATCCACTTCAAACACCAAGGACCTTCTCCTAACATATGTGTAAGACTTTTAACGACTCTATGCTGTTTTCAATCTTTCTTGAATCACCTTTACCTTCTCTATGGATTGGTGAACTATATCTGATTCTATTAACCCTGCTTCACCAACTTCGAACCATCCAATATGAGTTCTGCATCTTCTCCCATAAAGAGCTTTGTATGGAGCAATTTGGATGCTCAAATGGTAACTTTTATTGTACGCGAGCTCAATGAGAGGTAGGTGATCATCCCAATTCCCTTTCAAATCAATCACACAAGCCGTCAACATATCTTCTAAGGTCTGGATAGTACGCTCTACTTACCTATCCATCTGAGGATGAAAAACAGTGCTTAAGTTCACCTTCGAACCCAAACCTTTATGGAAAGACTTCCAGAACTGAGTAGTAAATTGTGCACCTCTATCTGAAATAATGGAGACCAGAACTCCATGAAGTCTTACCACTTATTGAATGTACAACTTAGCACAATCCTCGGACGAATGGGTAGTCTTTACCCAAAAAAGTGGGTTTATTTTGTCATTCTATCGACAATTACCCAAATAGAATCATGCTGCCTATGAGACCTTAGTAACCCTGTGATGAAATCCATATTAATCATCTCCCACTTCCATTCAATAAGTTCTATATTCTGAGACAACCCTCCAGGCCTTTGGTGCTTTACTTTAACTTGTTGATAATTCAAGCCCTTGGAGATAAATCCGACAATGCCCTTCTTCATACCTTCCAACTAATATACATCTCTCAAATCACAATACATCTTTGTGGAACCCGGATGAATGGAATATCTGGAGCTATGAGATTTCTCCATGATCCTCTCATGGAGTCCATCCACCATAGGTACACACAACCTACCTTGATATCTCAATACACCATCTCCCCCTTGTTCAAAAGCTAATACTCTTTGCTTATGAACATTTACCTTTAATTCAAGCAAAATGGGGTTTTAGTCTTTCTTTTCTTTTACTTCTGACAGTAATGATGATTCAGCCCCATTGGTCACCACTATTTCTCCTTTTGTCGAATCCATAATTCGGAGTCCTAAGCGTGCAAGTCTATGCACATCTTTTGCTAGTTCTTTCTTCTCTTATTCTAGATGGGCGGTACTACCCATAGACAACCTGCTTAAGGCATTAATCACCACATTAGCCTTACCTGGGTGGTAGTGAATGCTCATGTCTCATGTCATAATAATCTTTGAGTAATTCTAACCATCTCCTTTATCTGAGATTAAATTCTTTCTGAGTGAACACATATTGTAGGCTCTTATGATAAGTAGATATATCAACATGTACTCCATACAAATAGTGACACCATATTTTCAAGGTAAAAACTACGACAACTAACTTTAAGTAATGGGTTGGATAATTCTTCTCACGATCCTTCAACTGCCTGGAGGCATAAGCTATAATTTTGCGATTCTGCATTAGAACATAGCCTATACCAACTCTTGATGCATCACAGTACACCACACAACCTTGAGTACCTTTTGGTAAGGTCAAAACTGGACAGTAGTCAACCTATTTTTTAATTCCTGAAAACTTTTCTCACAAGCTTCAGACCATTAAAGTTTAACTGTCTTTTGAGTCAACTTAGTCAAAGGTGACGAAATAGATGAAAAACCCTTAACAAACCTTCTATAGTAGCCATCCAAACCCAAGAAACTTCTTATATCAGTTGGAGACGTGGGCCTAGGCCAATTCTAAACTGCTTCTATCTTTTGGGTATCAACTCTAATTTCATCACCAGAAACTATGTGGCCTAAGAATGACACAGACTCAAGACAAAACTCATACTTGGAGAACTTGGCATATAACTCCTTATCTTTCAAAGTCTGAAGGACTATCTTGAGGTGACTAGCATGATCTTCTTCATTCCTTGAATAGATTAGTATGTCATCAATGAAGACGATAACAAACATATCTAAATAAGGATTGAAGACTCTGTTCATAAGATCCATGAATGCCGCTGGTGCATTAGTTAAACCAAATATCATGACCAAAAATTCATAATGTCCATATCTGGTTCTAAATGTTGTCTTTGTAATATCACATTCCCTAACTTTCAACTGATGGTAGCCTGACCTGAGATCAATTTTTGAGAATCAAGAATCACCCTGAAGCTGGACGAAAAGATCATCAATCCATGGAAGAGGATATTTATTCTTGATGGTAACCTTGTTCAATTGGCGGTAATCTATACACATCCTAAGGGAATAATTTTTCTTTCTCACAAATAAGACCGTAGCGCCCCAAGGTGAGACACTTGGTCGAATGAAACCCTTATCTAAAAATCTTTCAATTGTTCTTTCAACTATGTTGGGGCCATCCTACATGGCGGAATAGAGATAACACGACTATCGGAAAGAATATCTATGCCGAAGTCTATCTCTCTCTCAAGAGGGACTCTGGGAAGATAATTTTTTTCACTACTAGAATTGACTTAATATGAGGTATCTCAACACTAGAGTCATTAACTGTGACTAAGTGATAGACACCCCCCTTAGAAACTAACTTCTTTGCCTTAAGGTACGAAATGAATCGACCCTTAGGCACTGCTGAACTGCTTTTCCACTCTAATACTAGATCATTTGGAAATTGAAACTTGACTACTCGAGTTCTCTAATCAAGGAGGCATAACAAGCATGAAGCCAGTCCATACCAAGAATAAAATCGAAGTCTACCATGTCTAACTCAATTAAATCAGCCATGGTACTCTTGTGATTGACGGAAACGGGGCAATCATGATAGACTCTTTCTGCTAGAATGGATTCACGAACAGGTGTGGAAACACTAAATGGTTCACTAAGTTGCTCAGAAATAATATCAAAGTTCATGGCAACATATGGAGTTACAAAAGATAAACTCATTCATAGGTCTAGCAACGCATAAACAGTAAAGTCAAAGACTTGAATCATACCAGTGATAACATCATGCAAATTCTCATGCTCTTGGTGGTTGTTGAGAGGATACAAGTGGTTTGTTCCTCCGCCAACTCCAGAAGTAGCTCCTCTAGGTGAAGCCCTGTCTGGTGGAGCAACTGCAGAAGACTGGTTTCAAGGTCTAATTTTCAACTATGTCAGTGGCACACAATTTCCCGTGCAGCGCCCAAAGCTCCCCATAGATTAGGTCCACCCTTACAACTTTTGCTAGTTGCCTTAGTACGATCCTAGAACCGGTGGCGAGGTTCACCCCATAATTCCCCTCATTGTGCCGCCCGTCTGATGTCTGGCGATGCCTTTACATACATTCGACTTATCTGACGCACCCTTACATGTAGGATCACTTCTATGTGCGCTCTGGGGTTTGGCTATGGACATACACATGCCATGCCGGGACCTAAGCATCATTACCACGTGCATAGTCCAATCCTCAAGCTTGTCAGACGCCTCGTGCCTTGCACTTGGCTTGTCGCTTCGCCTGAGTAGGGCAACGTTCTATCCTTCTACTTAGCCATGCGCATATTCCTTACGGTGCCTTTATTTGTCTTAGGTCATATCCCAACATATCTCACACATCATGCATACAAGCTTCACAGTGCAGCGTCGCCCAGCGACTATACGTCTAGGCCTACGAACGCTTGTCCGCTTGGTTGAACCTTTGCCAATCTCACAAGTTAGCTCACGAGGCTCTTGAGTGAGTCCCTCAACTGTTCAATCGGCCAGGAGGTCTTTTCCCACAAGGAAGAAGGCCCAGAGGGCCCAACTCTCGGTATATCTAACCCCCACGGCCGTCGGACGCCCAACGTCGACTTCTTAGTCGTACGTCGCCCATAGAGTTCTGCAAACTCATATGGGTACCTAAGACATTCATTTGAGATGCCTAGGCAGGCCCTTGAAGTCTAGCTTCAAGGCAGCACACTTGGGGAAAATCTACCCGGGGGAGGCTGGTAGGCTGTCACCATGTATACCCCCTTATATATGCTTAAAATAATTTTGCCTATGTGACAAGACTAGAATCATCCTGCCAGAGAATCATAATGGGCCATAGACTGATCATACGACCTACAAATTGGGTGTCATTTGGTTGTAGTTTCTCGTCTTGACTTCCTTCACACCTTTATAAAATTTCAGCCCCTTCTTATACTCGTAGAGAGGGTTATAGCCTTCGGATTTTCGGCATAATTACCAAAATACCATCAACCTTGGCTAAGTTAGAGACGTATCCAAATGAACTCCGTTTGGACCCAAATTTGGTCAGCATATATAACAATGGACTATGAATAATGCCATAGGTTGGAATCCCTGAATTCCACTTCTATCTCTAAAGCGTCTGGCAGTCACATACCTCGCCGCACGTGGCCTTCGCCGATAGGCTCAAGCACTTGGGTGCATCCCAACTCCTTGTCAACCTTGGCACTATAAGGGCATGTCATGCAACATCTTAGATGGTTTTTGCCTCATAACATGAACCTTTACCTTAATATGCTACTTTACGCATCCTTCAACACACGACGCCTGCATGACTGACATAAGTGGGGCCTGCTTGGCCGCACGTCTTGGACAACTTCCTGGACAGTGTACACGCCTATATTTCTGGGGCGTTACACCCACCAAACCCACGACAGTCATCGTCTCAATGACATACGAGACCAACGAAGACCCGAAGTCTGTCCCCTTGGGGTTTTACATCGTGATTCCCAATCCATGTGCGTGGAACTCTTTCGAGCTCCTCTTAAAATGGAGTAATTCCCCGCGCACTTCCTCCTCCCAAGTTTACACAAGCTACATCTGCACTGCACCTACTGGTGTTCACTTGGATGATGTCTACATACCTGCACCCTCTGGTGACTCACTTTGTGGTAACATTCAAGTCGCCACACCATCACCCTCACGACCATCAACATTCTAGAAACCTTGTTCTTCCTTGCAATACACTTGCATTATCACTAGTGCGGAAAACAAGGCTAAAGTATTGGAGGTCTTAAATAGCGTCCTTCTTACCTTCAGCCCAGCCTAGTAACTGGATCATAATGATGAGAACTGTCTAGTACTGCAAACAAGACTAGAACATTGGAGGCCCAGAAAACATGTCCTTGACATCCATATGCCGGTCTAGAATCAAACTACCCTAATGGATAACCTGAAGTCCCATTGTGTCTTTACTCCAACGGAAGACGTTCCTTTCAGGCGCTTGTATTCAACAGCACAAACATACCTCGGCCTCTGCTTGGCTGGGAGAGTAGGCATCCTTCGATGTGGCATTTCTGCCAACCATACCTTTATGGTCCTTTGATCCAAACTTGACCCTGTACCATTTGTCCTATCACTCAAACTTTGGTACTCATGCTGCAACATGGCACCTTTGGTTTATCATGTACTCTGGACCCGTAGGCACATTGCACTTCCTTGGTATGTACTTCTGTCAAGTACTTCTTAGATCAAATTGTCGGCGTTCACATTTATCGGTGAACAAAACCCTGTTGTCCAGAACATTCTCTTCCTCTTTGTAGCAATTCAATACCCGGGGTTAAAGTCTATGGCGAGGACCCAATGGTGCTCCCAATTCTAAACTTCGTTGATGGCGAGGCGTGCACGAATCTCCCATACTATGGCATCCGTCTCAACCTTCTACTCTTGGAAATACTTCATTCATGAACTAGGGTACCCATCCAATTCAGACACTTCGTCTAATCCCACCTTGATACATTTCTTTACCAGAGTACTTTGGTCACTATGCCTCCTCATAAATGATTTGGCAGACGTGCCCCTCACACACTTGATGGATGACTCCACCTGTTTCTTGACACTACGGTCATCCGCAAAGACGTCGATATGTAGGATTACTTCACGTTAGTGGGGTGTTTGGCACGAACAATTTGCAAGATCTAGATTGCTCATGTGGTAGGCTCCAACCTACTCCTTCAGCGTAATCCTCATGTAGGGACTCACCTTCCACTCTTCGCCACCAGACTTATCAACACATTCCTGTCGTCTTCACAAGCCTAGACTCTTTCAAGGCTGACAACTTAACTTGTCTCATTCCACGAACACACCCAGACTGACAATGTTCTGATGCACACACCATCTATGCTTGACATTCATCATCTAGTTCATGCTTCTTGCATAACAAGTTGCCAACATACTGCCCGTAGAGTTTCACAAAAGCTGACGATTGGTCACAATCTAGGGCACTTGAGCAACAACTATCCATTTTCCCCTTCTTGTAAAAACACCAAAACAGCATCACACGTGGCGCAACAAGCCGACCCAATGTGCCTTGACATAATCCCTCTAAAGAACAGTACCCACTGATCTGAAGTTGTCCCTCAAAGATACCTCGATCTTATTTGGACGCTTTATGTTTGAATCAACCCACAGAGATAAATGCGGAATCAACGGCTGTGAGAGGGCTTGATTCTAGTTGTCATAGGTATTTGGTTGACACAACTCCATTTAGCTCATTGTATGCAACCAATACCCTCTTAGACAATAGCATCGGTTCATCGATGTTTGGCGAGCATGGAGAACAAACATCTTTGCTTTGACGTAGTCTATGCATTGAAGTTTATAATCTACTCACACATTCGCAACAACTTGGCTCAAATCGATGTTTTCTCTGATACCACTTGTCACGGGCCTATTTTCTTAGGTCTCGTGGGACAGCGAAGGTAGGCTCACTCGGCTCTACGTAAGCTCAGTCCTAAAACAAAGTAAAAACTTCAAGTGAAGTAGCAAACATCCCTAATAGTCCACACTAACAGCCAACAAGAAAGTAAGAACAAGAGGGCATGTTTTGGAAGGCAAGTGCCTATTTTCTTGATATAATTTTGTCTATCTCTTTACACAAATGAGATGACTATATAAAGGCTTACAAGATGTAATTCTACAAGCTAAAAACGAAATGGGTAAGTCCCAAAGCAAAGGCTAAAGCTAGCTTTTCACAAAATCAAGGAGTTGGTGGCAAAGTGGGGCCATGTTGACAAACCTGGCCAAAGCCCATCTCCCATGTCAGCCTTGTCCCCTCTCTTGGGACCCACTTTGGCTGAAAGTCAAGCTCATTAAATGATCATAAAGGTTCTTCAAGTTATCTCCCAAGAAATCGACACGCCGTTTGAGACCCGTTGAGGCGCGATGTGAATCTGCCCCACCTTCCGCAATGTTGAAATTTAATGTATCGCCTTGTGGGGTGGTACAATGGGCTCTATTCCCCCCACTACCATTTCACTTCTTATTCTCTGGACACTATCATGAAATACCAAGTATGAACACACAGGAAGCAACCTGTGAAGCCCTCACGACAAACACCAGAGTGGGTTTTTACTACACTTGGCACATGTAGGAGGCTTATTACCTCCTTGCGCCACACTACCTTGCGAATAGGCGGTTTAACTCTGGAACTATGCCCATAGTACTCACCCTTGTTCTTAGGTGCAGGTGCACTAGTATATGATGGAGTAAGACCCTTCTGTTTCGATTGGAAGGATGACCAGTTGGCATTATTCTTCTGTTGTTCTTGAACTCTTCTCTATGTCTTAGATTTTCCTCCTCTACCTGTTGCACATAGATCATCAACCTCCAAATATCCATGTCCCCAATAATCATTGCTTCCCGGCCTTCTTTTCTTGAAGATTGATCCAATGCAGCAATGAACAAACTCATCAAACTCCTCATGTCCTTAACCATATCTGGAGCATAATGAGATAGTTGGGTGAATTTCAGCCTATACTCATGAACACTTAGAGAGTCCTTCTTACGGGTGAGGAACTCGTGTATATTGACCTCTATTAGTTCTCAGGGAAAGAAATGCCCCAAGAAGATCTTCTCAAAATAATCCCAACTCGCAGGTGGTGCATCTCCATCTCTACCCTCTTTCAACTGTTCAAACCAAGTTCTAGCAATTCCCTTGAGTTGATAAGAAGCTATCTCAACTCTCTCAGTGTTAGCAATATGCATCAGCTCAAACACCTTTTTCAGTTCCTCAGTGAATTTATCTGGTTCCTAAGTAGTGCTCGAACCAGAAAAACTTGGGGTATTCATCCTCAAGAATTCCCGAATCCTTCAAGTGTCAGCCCCTTCTTGTCAAGATCCTCTTTATTGACCAACCTAGTTACACATCTTGACTCACCATCCTAATAGCCTCACGAAACTCAGCGTTGGTAACTTCCTCTTGAGGTTGCACTTCATGTGCATTGGGTAACTCTTATTCCTTAGATTCAACATTCCTCCTAGCTAGAAGAACTCTTGCTCCTCTTCGTGGAGGCATGATTATCTGAAACACTCGCAAGCATGAATTAGAGAGGCACTTTTAGAGATAAACTCTAACATACGAAAAGGAATATGAAAGAAGTGAGGAATTTCCTAAATATTACAGCCTCCAAATTATAGATGTGGCATGCTTCACACTGATAACTAAGACTCTACAAACACGACTTCACAGAATCCCTTGGACTCTTGAACTATATGCTCTGATCCCAGTTTGTCACACCCCGTGCCTACACCCTCGACGTGGCCGCCACTCGAAGACCATTGCTGTCTCCAAGAAAACCCTTGGACTGACTTTCTTAACTCAGTGGAAGACTTAAACATAAGAGAAATAAGTCAACGAAATAAATTTAAAGTATAAACTTAGCCAAAATGGCAAGTTAACTCTTAAACGTACACAACTGAAATGAATAAGACAAAAGACTAATGTTATTTGTCTATGAAGCCTCTACAGTAAATATGGATGTTGGTAAAGGACCACCAATCATCCTAACAAATGAAAACTTAAAGAAAATAAATGAATGATAAAGATGTGCTCCGGAATGAAGGGAGGCTCACAGCTGACTCTGACATGCTCACTGGATCAACGGTGCACCAAATGCCGATCCTTGTTACTTGCTTCTGCATCATGATATGACGTAGGCCAACTTGCATTAGTACATTGAATGTATGAGTATGCAAGTTGGAATGCTAAACAACAACTTAAGCTTTAAAAGGAGTAAGAAAAAACACTTACCTTGGCTCTTCTCAACTCATGAATAACTAACTAATTTCAATATAAAGCAATTTAAACACAAGTGAAATATAAAGAAAAGTTGACTGAAAACATGTTGTAAACTCTAAATGTATACAAGGATACAATTAACATTGACATGTTGGTAAAAATACAACATAAACTGATGTAAAGTCATAATCTTAATAAAATACATATCATGCTTCCTCTTAAAGTCTAGTTGTGCAATGCATGAATAAAGTCCATATCCCTATTTATACTAAGAAGAACCTTTTGAATCATGCAATTACTGCTGTGGGAGTTTCTGTAAACAATAACCATAACTTAAGAGCTATAGTGATAATAGAACACTTCATAATTCTTTGCCAAGGACCAACATATACTTTACCATCAGTATAGGAAGCTAACTTAACTTAGTAGATCCACTAGCTTAACTTACGTGATCATCTAAAAAGTATGACTCGTTAAAACACATGATGGCTACATGGTTTTCATTGAGACTTGATTTAATATGAACTCTCATCCCCACATCGGTGCTCAATACTACTCCCAAAATATACTTTAACTCCTGCTTTTAAAATCAACTTCCTTTCTTTGGGTTTAGATAATTGCTCAACACTTGAAATTAAAAAGTTCTCTTAGAATAAATGTTCCCTTTTCTTGATCAAAACTCTTTTGAAAATATTAGTTTCCTCTTTCTTAAATGTGAAGACATTTATAAACTATTAGGTAATACTTAGTTCCCTTATAGCTTTTGAGAAATGAACTCAACTCTTTACTCTTTACTTAGCTTGAAACTTGAGTCTTAAATCAACTCTTAATGAATACTTAGCTCCCTTATATTTCTTTGAAGGAAGAACTTCAGCTCTTCACTCTTTACCCAACTTGAAAATTGAGACTTAAAACAAATTTAAAATGTTGTTAAAGACCCTTTATAAGTCTTAATAACTTTACCTTAACTTACTACTTAACTTCTAGACTTGACTCTTAACTTCTTTGACTTTGATCTTAACTTTCTTTGAATTGGATTATGGATTCAAGGTTCATGATCTCATGTTAATGGATGACTTCATGATGTTTAGATGTACCTTACTGTATTTGAATCAACTAAGAAACATGGGTACATCACTTGGGAGCTAGTACAAAAAGGTGGGGAAAGAATGGGGTGAACTAGCGTCATTGGCGCTCTGAGTGGCGTGGGGTGCCAGACCGCAAACTTTAGAGACCAAGTTGGGGCGCTCTAGCTGGTGTGCCGCCTCGAGGCCCTACGGACAAAGATTGTTTTGTGGGGCTATGGGAGGCGTGGCGCCCCAAGGCCCTACGGACAGGTGTTTTCACTTTTCTTCTTCGTTTTTCATTTCTAAACCCTCTAAACTTCCATGGTTCTTTCCCCCAAACACTTACGATCACTAATCAAATCAACTCTACGCATGAAACAAATCAACCAACAAGAATTCAACAATATTCTTCAAGGGATTCACTTTTGATCATTCAATCTACTCAATATCGCTTAATTAAACAAGTTGGTGTGGTGAACTAAATTAACACTAAAACAGCTCACATACCTTTATAGGGATCACCCCCAACGAATTCCACTCGCAAAAACTTAGCGTTCTTGGTGAATCCTTGATCTTTCTCTCTTTTCCTTCTTCTCTTCTCTTTTCTCCAAGCCTTAAGTGTAAAATAACTTTTCCATTCTAACTAAAAATTATTATTACACCCAATAAATCCCTAAAACAAAATAGGAAATAAATGGGTAAAAAGACTAGTTTGCCCCTCCTTAAATCCGGAACTGGACTTTTCTAACTTCAGCAACCCAAATTCTGATAGGGATATCTCCCTCATACGATATCAAAAATGCGCAAACTCGGCGTTGTTGGAAACACTCCAAAGGCTTTTCAACTATATCAAGAAGCCGTTTAATAATGACAATAACTCACTTTCTTAACTCAGGAAATTTTCCAAATTTTTCCTTATGTTTCGGAAGGTGATAAATTTTAGTTTCTTAGATTATTCTTGGCTATTACGAGTTACTAGATATTACATCTTGCCTCATCAATTTTATTATTTAGTCTAAATTCATTTTAGGTGACAATCTTTTCAACCTAGAATCATTCAACGTGAGAAAGTCTTTCACATTAAAAACATAAGCAATTCATGTGGGAACTATCTCTTCCCCAACAATAACATCAATAATAAGCACTATATCTCTTAGTCATTCTATATGCTTCAATCTCAAACCAATTCAACATCATAATTATCTCATAAGCGTCAATCTCAAAGCAATTCTAATCGTAAATCATCCTATAAGCTTTACTCTCAACATTTTATGTCTATATGCTTCACTCTCAAGCAATTCTAAATATACTTCATCATATAGCCTCAATATCAAGCACTAATTATCTTGATTCATCGTATAAGCTTCAATTCTAATATATTTCATCAATCCTACATCGAATAAATCTAAATCCAGAAATTCTCCTTTCATGGCATAAAACTCATTTACATCAATTTCATCTTTCTAGACATGGGTTAGGCATGGGTACATGTAATTTCATCCTAAAAACATTGAATCTACTCAATTCAAGCATAAAAAACATAATCCACTAACTCAAATTGGGGAATATTAGTTTGTTTCTTTAGGACTGCAGTGCCTATATCTAAGTTTCATGTATTTCTTTTTTAGTTATTTTAGGGGTAGTTACCATGGTTAGCACCAAGATTTAAAAGTAGGACCATGATTTATTTCATTTTTTTAATTGTATGTTTATGTATTTTCTGGTTTTCTTTTAAAGAATATAGAACTCTCTGCATAAGCTTTTTCTCTAAGTCAATATCACATTTAGTTCCATGTATTCCTGTACATTCCTTTATGTAGCAAACTAGACATTGTCTTCATTATGGTATTTGTCATGCCCAAAGATACCCCTGAGATGAGGACACGGGACCTAGGACCACAAGTGATCCAAAGATAAACCTGGTGGCATGATCATGAGCATACTAAAGATAATAAGTTGATGCGGAAGATAAATCATCAACAAAAATGAAAAACTGGGGAGTACCCATATACTATAACTTAGATAAATGGAATTGATGAGTTTAATACAAAGAAGATATTAACTTAATACTAAATTGAATCTAAATATGTCTGATAATTGCCTCTAACTGACTAGAAATGTTGGAATAGGCCCCAGCTAAGTCTAGATAAACTGAAACTAAAGGACAAAAAATACTGGAAGAAACTCATGACTATTGTCCTCGGAGAATGAGGACTCACCACTGCTTCTGCTGAATTGGAGATCGTGAACCGATCTAAGCGTGATATGAATGATGAGAATCTAAACCTACATCACGAGAAGATGTAGCGCACGCATGCGTTAGTACTTGAAAGGTACATAGCATGCTGGATAGAGTAAAGCTGAAATAACATATAACTAATCAAAGCAATAAAGGAATGATATAATATGAACATGATTTAGATAATGAATACTGAGATATAGTGAATATAGTGACCAATTTATAACATGCTGAAACTGAATTATGGATATATTGATAAATGGTCAATGCAATGGAATTTGACTGAATTGTGGGAGCTACTAATAATCGATAATAAAACCACATGAGCTAAATGTAGAGTCCGATGTATACGCCCCATCGAGAGGACCCAATATACCCTACTAGAGGAGTAAAGGCATGCTAGCGTGACCACTAAATTGATTCTCACATAGGAGACTGACAACCTACGTGGCTAGTAGTTCTAGGACTATAAGGGTACAATGAACCATAATCCAACTAGGTATTATGCTACTCCCAATGAATTAGGTGGTTAACTTATTATGACTGAGTTTCTGTAAATACTGGATAGCTTAAAACTGAACATGCAAACTGAGAGTGCAACAATTAATCTGATAATGATGCATTAATAATTGAGGCATGTATAACTGAATAACTGAAATATGTAACCTAGCATGTGTAATTTAATAACTAAAGAAATACATTGATAGGGTTCTAGAATTCATGCACTTATCTGAATATTAACGTACTAATCTAATTTGGATCATTTTAACAGCTAAGAACAAAATAATTCTAACATTCAAGAAACCCTAGGTCTAGTCATAATAAGGCAATCAAGAAACGGACTAAAAGCTAGGGACCTAATGGTTGAAAGGAACCCACCAGTGAAATCCCACATACCAGGTAATGAATTCCACGAATAAATCCTTGCTGGAATTGATGGAAACTTGTTACGTTCTTGAACTAGGGTTCTTGACCTTTTTCTCCTCTCTTGCTCCTTATTTTCAAAGTTTTTGATTAATGATTTGACTTAGGTAAGTTCTAGTTATGTTTCTAGGCTTAAACATACTAAAACCTCACGATTTAAGGACTAAACAACGTATCTTAGGGGTCTACCAAAGTAGGAAAAGACCAAAAGACTCCTGAAATAACTAATGTTGGAGTGACCTAAAGAATGATCATCAACGATCTGTCGATGGATCCATGATCCGTCCTGTCAGTCCGTTTATAAATTCCGAGACTAGTATCTCAGGCTCTCGACCTATGGACTGATCGATGATCCGTCAATGGATCCACGATCCGTCATGTCAGTTTGTCGATGGACTTTAGAGACCGGATTCTAGGGTCTTAAACGTACGAACTGATCGATGATCCATTGATAGATCCATGATCCGTCATGTCAGCCCGTCTATATACTTTAGAGACTAGGTTCTGAGGGTCTCGACCTATGTACTGATCAACGATCCACGGATGGATCTATGATCCATCATAAAAGTCCATTGATCGACTTTAGAGACTGGGTTCTGAAGGCCTCGACTTACGGACTGATCGACAATTCATCGATGGATCCATGATCCATCATGTTAGTCCGTTGATCATCTTTAGAGACAAGCTTCTAAAGGCCTCAACCTACGGACTGATCGACAATCCATCGATGGATCCACGATCTATCTTGTTAGTCTGTGGGACATGCCTTGGAACTGTTTTTGATTGAATTTCTGGGGATGATTGCAGATGCGAACCACGGACCACCAGCATGGTCTGTGGGTCACCCTATGGAATGTGGGTGGCAACCGTGGGTTGCACGTGCAACTTCTAGAAATCAGCATTAAGTTTCTGTTTTCAGATATGGGGTGTTACATAATCTCCCCCTTGGAAACATTCATCCTCGAATGAAGAATTAACTTGTTTAAATGGAGGGAGAGGGCTACAAACTCTACAACTAAACTGTGAGAACTGGATTTCTGATTGAACGGAGTTCCAAGAACATGCAAATACGCGGACAATGACTGAATATACACATGAATGACTGAATAACTGAAGAGGAACTATTACCTCAGGCTGGAATGGAATTGGAAGGAAAGGGGTGAGGATACTTGGTCTTCATGGCTTCTTCTGCTTCCCAACTAGCTCCCTCTACGGATTGACTCCTCCATAAAACCTTGACTGAAGCAACTTCTTTGTTTCTCAACCTTCTAACCAGATGATCAAGAATCTCAATTGGTACTTTCTCATAAGAAAGACTATCTTTCACAGCCACACTCTCTAATGGAACTACGGAGACTGGATCACCCACCCACTTCTTTAAAAGCGAGATGTGGAAGACCGGATGCACTGCATCTAGTTCTACTAGCAACTCTAACTGATATGTCACTTTGCCAGCCCTTTTCAAGATCTTGTAAGGGCCTAAATGCCTAGGAATGAGCTTCCATTTCTTGCCAAATCTTATCCCCCCCTCCTCATAGGTGATACTTTATTAAAGAAAACCCAATCATCAAGTTGGAACTCTAGTTCCCTTCTCTTTACATCTGCATAAGACTTATGATGACTCTGGGTTGTCTTCAGTCTATCTCTAATGAGTTGCAGTTTCGCCATAGCATAATGGAGTGAATCTGGTCCTATCAAAGTTGCTTCACCTATTTCAAACAAACCAACAGGAGATCTACATCTACGCCTCTACAGGGCCTCATAAGAGGTCATATGAATGCTGGAATAGTAAGTATTATCGAAGCGAACTATATAAGAGAAAGTTGATCATCTCAACTACCCTTGAAATCAATCACACAAGCTCTCAACATGTCCTCTAAGGTCTGAATAATATGCTCTGTCTGTCTATCCGTCTGCGTATGAAATGTTGTGCTAAGATTTACCTGAGTACCAAGACCCTTCTGAAATGACTTCCAGCAATGATAGGTAAACTAAGGACCTCTATCTGAGATTATAGACAAAGAAACTCCATGTGACCTCACTGTCTCATTAATGTAAAGCTTGGCATAATCATCTGCCAAATCTGTAGTCTTGACAGCCAAAAAGCGAGAAGACTTAGTCATCTTGTCAACTATCACCCAAATCGAGTCTGTTGTCTCTGAGCACGAGGTAAAACTGTAATGAAATCCATATTGATCATTTCCCACTTCCAAGTATGAATGTCTATCTCTTGATTCATACCCCCTAGTTTCCGATGTTCTACCTTCACTTGCTGGCAATTGGGCACTTACTCACAAAATATGCCATATCTTTCTTTATGCCATGCCACCAAAAGACTTTCCGCAGATCGCGGTACATCTTAGTGGAGCCTGGATGAATAGAATTTCTAGAGTTATGGGCTTCTTCAAGAATATGTTGTCTCAACTTACCTACATCAGGAACACACAATCTACCCTGGTAGCGAAGTACACTATCTTCCCGTTGGGGGAAAACCTCCTCTCTTTGATTGTGGACTACACCCTTAAGTTCAAGCAAAATTGGATCACTTTCTTTATTTTCCTTAACCTCCACTACCAATGAATATTCTACCCCATTCTGGACTATTACACCACCATATTATATGCTCATAAGACGAACTCTTAAGCGAGAAAGTCTGTGAATATCCTTTTTTATCTCATTTCTCTCTTCCTCAACATGTGCTACACTATCCATGGATAACCTGTTGAGAGCATCTGCTATTACATTTGCATTACCCGGATGGTAATGCACACTCAAATCATAATCCTTAAGGAACTAAAGACATATTCTGTAGCGAAGATTCAATTCTTTCTTTGTGAATTCGTTGTGAAGGCTCTTATGGTCAGTAAACACATCTATGTGAATGTAACACCCTGTATCCAAAATAGACCAAAAACCAGTTTTTTAGAAAATCTACAGGTTCAATCGACGGTTGCCATCGATGGACCGTATCCTGACCCACGGTCCATCCTGCACATTTGTCGAATGAGTCAGAAACCCCCAAAATCTTAGCCCAGAAAAATTTGACTAAGTGTCGAACGACGGACAGACCTACGGTCCGTAGGTCAGACTACGGTCCGTAGTCTGTGTCCGTAGATCAATACCCCATTTACCCACTCTCTGAAAAGAACCACGATTGACCAGCACGGTCCGTATATGGACCCACGGACCGTAGGTATGACCGTGGGTGGAAATTAGTAGACAGTCAGGGGGAATTGCAATTAGGTCATCTTCAAATGATCATAACTCTTAGCAAAAAATGAATTAGGTGTCCCATGACATACCAAAAGATAGATAATTAAATTCTCTTTCCATAGACATTGACCTTGATAAAATTAGATCTCCGAGTAAGAGGTTATGTCTGTTTTAGTAAAGCCATGTCGAACAGACCCAACCTACGGACCAAAACGACGAACCGTCGATTGAACGACGGACCGTCCGTCCAGGTCATCGTTTGGGTCGAGAGAAACAACTCATGGGTCTTTTGGTCTTTTTACACTTTGTTTAAACCCTAAGATATGTCATTTTGACCCTAAATCATTAGATTTTAGTCAGTTTAAGCCTAGAAACATAACTAAAACTTACCTAAGTCAAATCATTAATCAAAACTTAAAAAATTAGAAGCAAGAAAGGAGAAAAAGGTCAAGAACCCTAATTCAAGAACGCAACAAGGTTCCAGTAGTTCCAGCCCTGAAATCTAAATATTTCAAATTTCATCACCAGGTATGTGGGATTTCACTAGTGGGTTCCTTTCACCCATTCCCTATTTTTCAGTCAGTTTTTTATTCTCTTATCATGATTAAACCTAGGGTTTCTAGAACTTCGATAGAACTTCATGAATTTATTAAATATATGTTCCAAATAAGATTGTAAAGTTATTATTCAGTTTATCGCATGAATTTCAGAACCCTAGTTTTGTATTTCTTTAGTTCTTGAATTACACATGCTAGGTCAGATATTTCAGTTATTCTGTTATACATGCCTCAGTTTTAGTGCATCATTATCAGATTAAATGATGCATTCTCAGTTTGCATGTTCAGTTTTGAGCTATCCAACTTTTACAGAAATTCAGATATAATCAATTAACTACATAAATCAATGGGAGTAGCATAATATCGTGTTGGACTAGGGTTCAGCGTACCTAATTAGTCCAGAACTACTAGCCAAGTAGGTTGTAAGTCCCTTTTGTGGGCATCAGTTTAGTGATCACGCCAACATGCCTTTATACCTCTTGCAGGGTATATTGGGTCCTCTCGATGGAGCGTATACATCGGACTCCACATTTAGCTCATGTGGTTTTATTATCAGTTATTAGTAGCTCCCATAGTTCAGTTAGACTCTCTTGCATTGACCATTTATCAATATATTCAACATTTAGTTCAACATGTTATAAATTAGTCATTGCATTCAGTTATCTCAGCATTTAGTATATCATGTTCAAATTTCCATACTTGCTTTTGTGCTTGTTCAGTTGTTTTATTTCAGCTTGATTTTATCCTACATGCTCAGTACCCTTCAAGTACTGACGCATACGTGCGCTACATCTTCTCGTGATGTAGGTTCAGATTCTCAGCATCCTAATCACGCATAGATCGATTTCTGATCTCCAGTTCAGCAGATTCAGTGGTGAGTCCTCATTCTCCGACGACAATAGTCATGAGTTTCATTTATGTCTTTCAGTCATTTAGTTTCAGTTTTTGCTAGATTTAGCTGGGGATTCTCCCAGTATTTCTAGTCCAGTTTAGAGGCTATTTTAAGACATAATTAGTTTCAGCTTAGCGTTGAGTTAATATTTCCTTTGTATTAAAATCATCAGTTTTCATATTATCTCAGGTTTAGCATATGAGTATTCCCCATCTTTTCATTATAAATTATGATTTAGCTTCCGCATCCGTTTATATTCTTTAGTATGATCATGATCATGCCAGCAGGGTTAGCTTTGGATCACTTGTGGTCCTTGGTCCCGTGCCCGCATCTCGGAGGTAGCTCAGGGCGTGACAGTGAACACCATAATAGTAGCGTCTCGAGATCTTAAGTGCAAACACCACTACTGCAAGATCGTGGTCATGAGTTGGTGTCACGCCCTAAGCCTACACCATAGATGTGGCCGGCACCCAATAACCATTGTTGTCTTTGAGTGGACCCTTCGCCGGGCTTACTTAACTCATAGGAAGACTTAAATCAATACACAACGAGAAACATTCTCATAAAGAAAAACTTAAAATAAATGTCTTGGCCAAAATGGCACTTAAGTTTCACAATAGAGTATCTGTAATGCAAATAATGAGAGACTCAAAACTAACTGACTGACTGCTATCTGTCTATGAAGCCTTTATAATACTAATATGAGTGTTGGGACAGACCCCTCAACATTCTATAAAAGAAAAGACTGAAATATAGTAAATATGTGTTCTCCAGAAATGCAAGGAAGGACACAACTAACTCCGAGCTCTTGGCTGGATCAACGAGGCGTTGGGTGATGTTAATCCTGGTTACCTGCGTCTACATCATAATACAATGCAGGCCAACTGGCATAAGTACATTTAATGTACGAGTATGCAAGTTGGAATTCTAACAAAACTTAAGCATGAAAAGAGTAAGAATAAAAACATACGTTGGCTCTGCTCAACTCCTGAATAACTTAACTTAATATAAAGAAGGTAGACATATGCAATATACATAGAAAAGATTGTAATAACAATGAAAAGAACTTATTTCGTTAAAGAAAATGCAACTCAAGTTTACTTATATATAAAGTAATATAGTTTCTGTGAGAGATTCTCTAATCAACAACCACCAGTATGAGCCTAAGTGGTGATACAACATCTTTTCAGGCTGACAGAAATGTCCTATACTTTGCCGTCGCATGAACTTCTTAACTTAGTGGATCCACTAGCTTAACTTATGTGATCATCTAAAAAGTATGAACCGTTAATACTCATGATGGATACATGGTTTTCACGGAGACTTGAGTTAATATGAACTCTCATCCCCACATCGGTGCTCAATACTAATACCAAAATATACTTTAGCTCATGCTTTTAAAATCAACTTCCTTTCTTTGGGTTGAGATAATTGCTCAATGCTTAGCTTTAAAAATCTCTCTTGGAATCAATGTTCCCTTTTCTGTTTCAAATCTCTTTTGGGAAATCTTTGTTTCCTCTTAACCTAAATGTGAAATCATTTATAAACTTTTAGGGACTACTTAGTTCTCTTATAACTTTCGAGAAATGAACTCAACTCTTTACTCTTTGCTTAACTTGAAAACTTGAGTCTTAATAAACTCTTAGGGCATAGTTAGTTCCCTTATATTTCTTTGAAAGAAAGACTTCAACTTGTTACTCTTCACTTTACTTGAAACTTGAGACTCACGACGTTAAAACGTTTAGTGAAGACTCTTGAAAACTATTAAGAACTTTGCTTTGACTTACTTCTTAACTTTAGACTTGACTCTTAACTTCTTTGGTTTTGATTTTAACTTTCCTTGAATTGGATTATGGATTCAAGGTTATGACTTGTTTTCTTTGATGATTTCTAGGTGTTTAGAAATCATTTGAAGTAATTAGAATCATTGAAGACTGTTAATATACCTTAGAAGGACTTAATGGGGCTAATCTATAAAAACTAGGAAAGAAACGCCGATCCGAGGGTGTTTGGGGCGCGCCGTGCCAGACCATTTGGTCTGAGGCCTCATCCTGGCGCACTGCAAGTGTGCCGCCCCAGAACCCCGGCGCAGATGGGGCGCGTTGCGCCTAGTGCTACCAGGTGTGGCTGACGAGCTTCTCGTCTTTGTTTTTAAATGTTAAGCCCCCTAAACCCCTATAGTTCTTTTCTCAAACCCTTAGGATCAGCAACACCTTGAGTACCCACTAGATCTAACTCGAAAAAAATGACTTGGAAATTACGAATCAACATCAATTGGAATTCAAACAACTCAACCAATAGAGATTCAACAAGATTCATCAAGAATTCACTTCTAATTATGTAAACAATTGTAAAACCACCTAAATTGAAACAAGTTTTGGTGTGTGAATGAATTAACCCAACACGAAAGATCTCAGATACCTTGATAGGGATCACCACCGATGAATTCCACACCAAATTTCGTTGGCGTATCCTTGATCTTTCTCTCTTTTCCTTCTGCTCTTCTCACTTCTCCAAGCCCTAATCATAAAGTTAAACTTTATTATCTGACTAAAATTGGTTTTTACCCCCAAATAATCCCTAAAAAACGAAATAGGAAATAAATGAGTGAAAATACTAGTTTGCCTATCCTTAAATCTGGATTTGGACCTACCTCAATCCAACAACCCAACTTCCGAGTGTCACATCTCCCTCATACAATATCAAAAATGTGCAAACTTGGCGACGTTGGAAATTACTCTCCAAGGGATTTCCAACCATATCAAGAACTGACTATAATTCATTCTGAGCTAGAAGTTATGTCCATTTGAAAATGATGAAAACTCACTTTCTTAACTTGGGAATTTTTCAGATTTTTCCCCTTTCTTTCCAAAAGTGATTATTTTAAGTTTCTTACCTTATTCTTAGCTATTTCGAGTTATGAGATATTACGATGTCTCCCCCTTTTGAATATTCTTCATCAAATCAGACTTCTTTAACTAAGCTAATAATAGTGACCTAAGTATAACACTCAACAAACAAAAGCAAGTAACAACATGCTTACTAATAGCATATAAAGTAGTAGCAAGAGAATTAGTACCTTGATCTGCATTTTCTCTGTTTTTAAAGAGATATGGATATCTCCTCTTAATATCCTCTTCAATTTCCCAAATTGCTTTTTCAAAAAATTGATTCCTCCAAATGACCTTCACGGATGCAACCTGCTTTGTTCTCAACTTGTGAACTTTGAACTAGAATTTCTTCATAGGATAAGCTATCCTTAATCCCTACATTTTCCGTTGGTACAATCAATGAAGAATCACTCATGCACTTCTTCAACATGGAGATGTGAAATACTGGATGAACTGCTCCTACCTCTTATATTCGCTCCAACTCATAAGCTACATTGCCAATTCTCTTGGATATCCTATAAGGTCCAATATACTGGGGACTAAGTTTTCCCTTCGTACAAAACCTCATAACACCCTTCATGGGTGAAATTTTCCAATATACCCAATCATCTACTTCAAACTCCAATGACATTCTCCTAACATCTGTGTAGGACTTTTGACGACTCTATGTCATTTTCAATAACTCTTAAATCACCTTCACCTTCTCCATGGCTTGGTGAACTAGATCTAGTCCTATCAACCCTGCTTCACCAACTTCAGACCACCCAATAGGAGATCTGTATCTTCTACTATAAAGCGCTTCAAATGGAGCTATTTGGATGCTCAAATTATAGCTGTTGTTGTAAGAAAACTCAATGAGAGGTAGGTGATCATCCTAAATCCCCTTGAAATTAATCACGCAAGTCCTCAACATATATTCTAAGGTTTGGATAGTACGCTCTCCTTGCATGTAAAAACTCGTACCCTAGATAGACCAAAATTTAGATTTTACAGAAGTGCAGGTGCCATCTACGGAGGCCACCTACGGACCGTAGTGAGGACCACGGTCCGTTGACCAGGTTCATCGATCTTGGAACAAAGACGACGGCCAGGACCTACGGACCGTTGGTAGGACCACAGTCCGAGGACCAGGTCCATCGATCTTGGTCCATAGAAAACTTAAAGATCCCAAACGACGTCCAGGACCGTATGTAGGAGCACGGTCCATGGAATAGGTCCGTCGATCATGGTCCATAAACCCATTCTCTGAACCAAACGACAAAGGAACAGGACGGACCTTAGGTAGGACCACAGTCCGTGGGCCAGGTCTGCCGATTATGGTCCATAAACCCATTGTTTGAGTCAAACGACGAAAGAACAGGACGGACCATAGATAAGACAATGGTCCGTGGACAAGGTTCATCGATCTTGGTCCATAGACGACGGCCAGAACCTACGGACCGTAGTTAGGACCACGGTCCATTGACCAAGTTCGTCTTCTCTGACAGCAATTAAATTAGGGGTCTTTTAGTCGTTTCCTATTTCATTTAACCCCTACGCTATGTCTTTTAGACCCTAAATTATGAGGTCTTAGTTAGTTTATGCCTGGAAACATAACAAGAACTTACCTAAGTCAAAATCATAAATCAAAACTTAGAAAATTAGAAGCAAGAAAGGAGAAAAAGGTCAAGAATCTAGTTAAGAACGCAACAAGGTTCCATTAGTTCCAGCCCCAAAATCTAAATATTTCTTCGTGGATTTTATCATTAGGTATGTGGGATTTCACTAGTGGGTTCATTTCACCCATTGGGTCCTTATTTTTCAGCCAGATTGTTGATTCCCATATCATGATTACACCTAGGGTTTTCAGAACTTCAACAGAACTTCATGAATTAATTAGTTATATGTTCAAAATCAGATTTCTATGATATTACTCAGATTATTGCATGAATTTCAGAACCCTAGCTATGTATTTCTTTAGTTCTTGAATTATACATGCTAGGTCAGATATTTCAGTTATTCAGTTATACATGTCTCAATTATTAATGCATCATTATCAGATTAAATGTTGCATTCTCAGTTTACATATTTAGTTTTAAGCTATCTAGTATTTACAGAAATTCAGACATAATCAGTTAACTATATAAATCAATGGGAGTAGCGTAATACCGAGTTGGACTAGGATTCAGCGTACTCAATTAGTCCCAGAACTACTAGCCAAGTAGGTTGTAAGTCCCCTCTTTGGGCATCAGTTTAGTGATCATGCCAGCATGCCTTTATACCTCTGGCAGGGTATATTGGGTCCTCTCGATGGGACATATATATCGGACTCCACATTTAGCTCATATGGTTTTATTATCGGTTATTAGTAGCTCCCACAGTTCAGTCAGACTCTATTGCATTGACCATTTATCAGTATATTCAGTTTCAGCATGTTATAAATTGGTCATTGCATTTAGATAGCTCAGAATTCAGTATATCATGTTCAGATTTGCATACTTGCTTTTGTGCTTGTTCAGTTATGTATTATTTTAGCTTTAATCTACATACATGCTCATTACCTTTAAGTACTAACACATACGTGCGCTACATCTTCTCGTGATGTAGATTCATGTTCTCAAAATCCAGATCACACATAGAATGATTTCCGATCTCTAGTTCAGCAGATTCAGTGGCGAGTCCTCATTCTCCGAGGAAACAGTCGTGAGTTTCATTTTAGTCCTTTAGTCATTTAGTTTCAGTTTTTGCTAGATTTAGCTGGGGCTTGTCCCAGTATTTCTAGTCCAGTTTAGAGGCTATTTTCATACATAGTTAGTTACAGCTTAGCATTGAGTTAATATTTTCTTTGTATTAAACTCATCTATTTTTCATATATCTTAGTTTTAGTATATGGGTATTCCCCATCTTTTCATTTTGAGTATGATTTAGCTTCTGTAAGAGCTTATATTCTTTAGTATGCTCATTATCATGCCAGTATGGTTAGCTTGGGATCACTTGTGGTCCTAGGTTTCGTGTTCGCGTCTCAGGGGTAGCTTCGGGTGTGATAAATATGGTATCAGAGCAATAGGTTCAAGAGTCCTAGGATGTGTGAAAAGTCGCACTAAGTATAGTCCTTTTTATGGGTGTGAAGTACACCACATCTAATGAGAGGGAGGCTATGAAGTGTTTTAGGAAAACTTCAATTTCTTGTTACTCTTATCGTGCGTAAGGTATGATCTTATTCCATTCTAACTTGACGTTCTACGTTTCAGATCATGCCTCCTCGTAGAGCTAACGCTAGGAATGTGAATACTAGGAATGCAAACGTAGCTCCTCCAGTCCCAGATTAAGAAGTCTCCAATGCTGAGTTCAGGAATGCCATACAGATGTTGGCTTAGAGTATGACCAACCAGAACAATCGAGTTCATGCTCCTGTGAATGAAAATGGTGGATCAGCAACAGTAAGGGTCCATGACTTTGTTAGGATGAATCCGCCTGAGTTCTTAGGATCACAGACTAACGAGAATCCTCATAATTTCTTGGATGAGATCAAGAAGATCTTTGAGGTAATGCAAGTCATTGGGAATGATCGGGTTGAGTTGGCATCATACCAGTTGAAGGATGTTGCTCATATTTTGTACACTCAGTGGAAGATAAATAGGGGTACAAATGCAGCTCCTATTACTTGGTATTGCTTTAGTGAGACCTTTATGGACAGGTTTTTCCAAATAGAGACGAGAGAAGCAAAAGCCCAGGAATTCATGAACTTAAGGCAGGGTAACATGAAAGTCCAAGAGTATGGACTCAAGTTTAACCAACTCTCCAGATATGCTCCTCACATGGTTGCTGACTCCAGGGCTTAGATGAATTATTTTTTGTATGGAGTGTCGAATTTTGTGAAAATTAAGTGCAGAAATGCTATGTTACTAGGAGATATGAACATCTCTAGGCTTATGACTCATGCTCAGCAGGTTGAGGGTGATAAGCTTAGGGAACAGGCTAATGAGAATAAGAAGGCTAGGACTGGGAACTATGACTATTTTCAGCAGAAATCGGGTGGTGGAAATCGCTCACAGAGTAAGCAAAAGTTTTTAGCTCCAGCCCCTTCATCAGCTAGTGTTCCATCCTCCAAGAACAGGTATTACCAGAAGGTTAGATCACTAGGCTCTAAGTCTCAAGGAAGTGTTTCAGGCACCAAGACATACCCCACTTGCCCAAAGTGTGGTAAGAACCATCCGGGCGAGTGTCTCACAGGAAAAAAAGGATGTTTTAGGTGCGGTCAGTTTGGTCACAGGTTGAGAGATTGTCCTTCTAAACAGGGTCAAGGAGGTGGAAATGGTAGAGCTCAATCTACAACTTGATCAGTACCAACAAGTTGCCCGACTCAGCAGGGTAACTTATCTGTTACAGTGGTGGCCAGCGCCAGAACAAGTTGTATGCTCTTTAGGCTCGCCAGGATCAAGAAGGTTCTCCTAATGTAGTCACTGGTACGTTACGAGTCTTTGATATTGATGTTTATGCATTGTTTAATCCAGGGGCTACTCTTTTTTTTGTAACACCTTACATAGCATTCTAATTCAGAGTCAGTCCAGAAACTCTCTCAGAACTTTTCTCAGTCTCTGCTCCAGTCGGTGACCCAGTTATAGCTAGACGGGTATACAGAAACTGCCCTGTCACAGTCTCTCAGAAAGTCACCTCAGCAGATCTTGTAGAGTTAGAAATGGTAGACTTCGATGTAATTCTAGGCATGGATTGGTTACATTCCTGTTATGCCTCAGTCGACTGTAGAACTAGGATTATTCATTTTTAGTTTCCAGATGAACCAATCTTAGAATGGAAGGGTAGTAGCTTAGCGCCTATGGGTCAATTTATTTCTTACCTTAAGGCGAGAAAGATGATCTCTAAGGGTTATCTCTATCATCTAGTTTGGGATAAGGATTCTAGATCTGAAACCCCAGCTCTTGAGTTAGTTCCAGTAGTCAGTGGGTTTCTAGAAGTGTTTCGAGAAGATCTTCCTGGAGTTCCTCCTGAAAAGGAAATTGACTTTGGAATTGATCTCCTTCCAGATACCCAGCGTATTTCTATTCCTCCTTATAGAATGGCTCCAGCAGAGCATAAGGAATTGAAAGAGCAGTTGAAAGACCTTCTAGATACGGGTTTCACCAGACCTAGTATTTCTCCATGGGGTGCACCAGTGTTGTTTGTAAATAAAAAAGATGGTTCTCTCAGAATGTGCGTTGACTATAGACAGTTGAACAAGGTCACAATCAAGAATAAGTATCCCATCCCAAGGATTGATGACTTGTTTGACCAAACTCACGGTGCTAGTCACTTCTCAAAGATAGACCTAGATCGGGTTATCATCAGCTTAGAGTCAGAGATAGTAAAATTCTGAAAACAGCCTTCAGAACTTAGTATGGTCATTATGAATTTGTAGTTATGTCGTTTGTACTAACCAATGCCCCTGCAACTTTTATTGATTTGATGAACAGAGTGTTCAAACAGTACTTGGACATGTTCGTTATCGTCTTTATTGATGATATCCTCATTTACTCTAGGAATGAGGAAAACATGCAAGTCATTTGATAGTTGTTCTGCAGAATCTCAAAGATCGCCAGTTATTCGCTAAGTTTAGCAAATGTGAGTTTTGGTTGCAATTCTTTGCTTTTCTTAGTCACATAATATCTAGCAAGGGTATCCGAGTGGGTACGCAGAAGATAGAAGCAGTGAAACAATGGCCTAGACCTACCTCTGCTACAGATATCAGAAGTTTCTTAGGTCTAGCGGGTTATTAAAGTAGGTTCGGGAATGATTTTCATCCATAGCCTCACCATTGTCTAGGTTGACTCAGAAGATGGTCAAGTTTAAATGGTCAGATGATTATGAGAAAAGCTTTGCAGAATTGAAAACTAGATTGACTATTTCTCCTGTCTTGACTCTACCAGAGGATTCAGATGGCTATGTGGTCTATTGTGATGCATCAAGAGTGGGCCTTGGTTGTGTGTTGATGCAGCGAGATAAGGTTATAGCTTATGCTTCTAGACAACTTTAGGTGCATGAGAAGAACTATCCAACTCATGACCTAGAGCTTGCAGCAGTGGTTTTTGCACTCAAGATCTGGAGACACTACTTGTATGGTGTTCATGTAGATGTGTCCACAGACTATAAGAGCCTTCAGTTTGTGTTCACCCAGAAGGAGTTGAATCTTCGCCAGAGAAGATGGCTTGAGTTCCTTAAGGATTATGATATGAGTGTGCATTACCATCCTTGTAAGGAGAATGTAGTAGCAGATGCTCTTAGTAGATTATCTATAGGTAGTGTAGCCCATGTTGAGGAAGAAAGGAAGGAGCTAGTGAAGGATGTTCACAGGCTTGCTCGCTTGGAAGTTCGCCTTATGAGCATATCAGACAGTGGTGTAATAGTTCAGAATGGGGCAGAATCTTCTTTGGTAGTGGAGGTTAAGGAAAAGCAAAACAGTGATCCAATCTTGCTTGAACTTAATGGTGCAGTCCATAATCAGAGAGTGGAGGTTTTCTCCCAAGGGGGAGATGGTTTCTTCGCTACCAAGGTAGATTGTGTGTTCCTGATGTGGGCGAGTTGAGACAACATATTCTTTCCGAAGCCTATAACTCTAGGTGCCACTGAGATGTACCGCGATCTGCAGGAAGTCTATTGGTGGAATGAAATGAAGAGGGATATAGTAGATTTTGTGAGTAAGTGCCCCAATTTCCAGCAAGTCAAGGTAGAACATCAGAAATTAGGGGGTATGACTCAAGAGATCGAAATTCCTACTTGGAAGTCAGAAGTGATAAATATGGATTTCATCACAGGGTTACTGCGTACTCGCAGACAGCATGACTCAATTAGGGTGATAGTCGCGAGGATGACTAAGTCTTCTCGCTTTTTGGCGGTCAAGACTACAGATTCGGCAGAGGACTATGTCAAGATTTACATTAATGAAATTGTGAGGTTTCATGGGGTTCCTTTGTCTATCATCTCAAATAGAGGTCCTCAGTTTACCTCTCATTTTTGGAAATCGTTTCAAAAGGGTCTTGGTACTCAAGTTAACCTTATCACAGCATTTAATCTGCAGACTGACGGACAGGCAGAGCGAACTATTCAGACCCTAGAGGATATGTTGAGAAATTGTGTGATCGATTCAAAGGTAGTTGTTATGATCACTTTTCTCTGATTGAGTTCGCCTACAACAATAGTTACCATTCCAGCATTCAGATGGCCCCTTATGAGGCACTGTATGGGCGTAGATGTAGATCTCCTGTTGGTTGGTTTAAAGTAGGTGAAGCGGCTTTGATAGGGCCAGATTCAGTCTTATATGCTATGGAGAAAGTGCAACTCATTAGAGAGAGACTTAAGATAGACCAAAGTCATCATAAATCTTTTGTAGATGTAAGGAGAAAGGAACTAGAGTTCCAAGTTGATGATTGGGTTTTCGTAAAAGTGTTACCTATGAAAGGGGTTATGAGATTTGGCAATAAAGGAAAGCTCAGTCCTAGATATGTAGGACCTTATAAGATCTTGAAAAGGGTTGGCAAGGTGGCATATGAGTTAGAGCTACCAGCAAACTTAGCAGCAGTGCATCCGGTCTTTCACATCTCGCTCTTGAAGAAATGTGTTGATGATCCAGCCTCGGTAGTGCCATTAGAGAGTGTGGCGGTGAAAGATAGTCTTTCTTATGAGGATGTACCAGTTGAGATTCTTGACCGTCTGGTTAGGAGGTTGAGAAAGAAAGAAGTCGCTTCAGTCAAGGTTTTGTGGAGGAGTCAGTTCGTAGAGGGAGCTACTTGGGAAGCAGAAGCAGCCATGAAAGCCAAGTATCCTCACCTCTTTCCTTCCGATTCCACTCCAGCTTGAGGTAATAGTTCCTCTTCAGTTTTCCAGTCATTCATGCGTGAATTCAGTCTTAGAGTCATGTTCCCTCAGTTTGTACTTGCATTTTCAGCGTATTTGCATGTTCTCGGAACTCAATTTAGTGAGAAACTCAGTTCTCAGTGTTTAGTAGTAGGGATTGCATCTCTCTCCCTCTATTTAAGCTATTTTAGTCTTCATTCGAGGACGAATATTCTCAAGGAGGAGATAATGTAACAACCCGTACCCTAGATAGACAAAAATTCATATTTTCCAGAAGTGCAAGTGCTATCTACGAAGGCCAACTACGGACCGTAGTGAGAACCATGGTCCATGGAACAGGTTCGTCGATCTTGGACCACAGACGAAGGGCAGGACCTATGGACCATAGGTAGGACCACGGTCCATGGACCAAGTCCGTCGATCTTGGTCCACAGAAAACTCAAAGATCCCAAACGACGGCCATGACCTACGGACCGTAGGTAGAACCACGGTCCGTGGACCAGGTCCATCGATCATGGTCCATAAACCCATTCTCTGAACCAAACGACGAAGGAACAGGACGGACCATAGGTGGGACCACGGTCCGTTGACCAGGTCCATCGATCATGGTTCACAAAAATATTCTCTGAACCAAACGATGAAGGAACAGGATGGACAATAGATAGGACAACGGTTCGTGGACCAGGTCTGTCGATCTTGGTCCACAAACGACGGCCAGAACCTATGGACCATAGTTAGGACCACGGTCCGTGGACCAGGTCCGTCGGTCACTCCCACAGCAGTTAAACTAGGGGTCTTTTGGTCTTTTCCTATTTTGTTTAACCCCTAAGTTACGTCGTTTAGAACCGAAATTATGAGATTTTAGTCAGTTTAAGCCTAGAAAAATAACAAGAACTTACCTAAGTCAAAATTATAAATCAAAACTTAGAAAATTAGACGCAAGAAAGGAGAAAAAGGTCAAGAACCCTAGTTCAAGAACGCAACAAGGTTCCATTAGTTCCAACCCCAAAATCTAAATATTTTTCCGTGGATTTCATCACCAGGTATGTGGAATTTCACTAGTGGGTTCCTTTCACCCATTGGGTCCCTAGTTTTCAGTCAGATTGTTGATTCACATATCTTGATTAGACCTAGGGTTTTCAGAACTTCAACAGAACTTCATGAATTAATTAGTTATATGTTCCAAATCAGATTTCCATGTTATTACTCAGATTATTGCATGAATTTCAGAACCCTAGCTATGTATTTCTTTAGTTCTTGAATTACACATGCTAGGTTAGATTTTTAGTTATTCAGTTATACATGCCTGAATTATTAATGCATCATTATCAGATTAAATGTTGCATTCTCAGTTTGCATGTTCAGTTTTGAGCTATCCAGTATTTACAAAAATTAAGACATAATCAGTTAACTACATAAATCAATGGGAGTAGCATAATACTGAGTTGAACTAGGGTTCAGCGTACCCAAATAGTCCCAAAACTACTAGCCAAGTAGGTTGTAAGTCCCCTCTGTGGGCATCAGTTTAGTGATCACTCCAGCATGCCTTCATACCTATGGCAGGGTATATTGGGTCCTCTAGATAGGCCGTATACATCGGACTCCACATTTATTTCATGTGGTTTTATTATCGGTTATTAGTAGCTCCCATAGTTCAGTCAGACTCTATTGCATTGACCATTTATCAGTATATTCAGTATTCAGTTTCAGCATGTTATAAATTGGTTATTGCATTCAGTTAGCTCAGAATTTAGTATATCATATTCAGATTTTCATACTTGCTTTTATGCTTATTCAGTTATGTATTATTTCATCTTTACTCTATCCTACATGCTCAGTACCTTAAAGTACTAACGCATACGTGCGCTACATCTTCATGTGATGTAGGTTCAAGTTCTTAGCATCTAGATCACACATAGATTGATTTCCGATCTCTTGTTCAGCACATTCAGTGGTGAGTCCTCATTCTTCGAGGACAACAGTCATGAGTTTCATTTCAGTCCTTTAGTCATTTAGTTTCATTTTTTGCTAGATTTAGCTGGGGCTTGTCCCAGTATTTCTAGTTCAGTTGAGAGGATATTTTCAGACATAGTTAGTTTCAACTTAGCGTTGAGTTAATATTTCTTTGTCTTAAACTCTTCTATTTTTTCATATATCTTAGTTTTAGTATATGGGTATTCCCCATCTTTTCATTTTAAGTATGATTTAGCTTCCGCAATAGTTTATATTCTTTAGTATGCTCATGATCATGCCAGCAGGGTTATCTTGGAATCACTTGTGGTCCTAGGTTCCTTGTTCGCGTCTCGGAGGTAGCTCGGGGCATGACATTACCCATCCGTCTAAGGATGAAAAGCAATGCTTAAGTTTACCTTTGAACCCTAGCCTTTCTTGAAAGACTTTTTGAACGGAGCAGTAAATTGTGCACCTCTATCTGAAATGATCGACACTAGGTTTGGTGGGCTACTATAGAATGTTTGTTGAGGGGTTTTATCTATTTCATCTCTTTTGACCTAGTTTACTCAGAAGACAGCTAACTTTCAATGGTCTAAAGCTTGCGAGAAAAGCTTTGAGGAGTTGAAAAAGACGTTGACTACTGCCACATTCTTTACATTACCATAGGGTACTCATGATTTTGTGGTGTAATGTGATGCATCTTTTCACATCTGTGGAGCACCCCCTAGAAGTAGCGTGGTGTACTTGACCTCTCAGAGGTCTTATACAAGCCCATAGTTATCATTCATCGCATTGACATAGTAAATTTAGCGGAAAATTTAAAACTTTTCATAGCACATCATATGTTAGAAACTTCATCTCATATATATAGATAAAACATAAGTCATAATACATATTTAGAACTTAACTCTCTTTGCCATCTTAGACTCAATCATCATTAGAATATATTAGGGACACGACCCTTAAGACATAAACACAAGTACAATATTTAAGACTTTACAGTAAACCATAACATAGGAAATCCTTGGACTTAAGGATTTCTTTCCTTGAGATTGGGAATCACATATCAAGATACTCAATCATATAGACATCCTTTAAGCATTCATAACCTACACTTTGTGTAAAAAGTAGAGAGAAGAATGGAGTTAGTACAAGAATTCACTAAGTATGTCAACCATGCAAGAACATGCATTTAAAAGGGACATTTTCTTTGAAATCATACTTCATGCCTTTTTGAGTAAATCTTCATAAAACCTTTGTACAATAGAATTTATATCATTCACAGACTTCATAGAAACATAATCAAAGGTCAAACATCATATAAAATCACATATATAATTTAAGACATAATTGAGGTCACCTTACAGTGAGCTAATTTCCCTTAACAGTGAACTATCTTCTCTTTTATTCATTAATCTCCCAAGTAACCCTCTATTGATACTTGGTGCAATGCATCATCTTAAGGTCACAAAAGAAAGCATACATACAACATACATAAGCCAACACATATCACCATATAAGCAAAATATATCATAGACACATTTAAGTCAAGACTACATTGGCTTTACAAAAAGTTACATCCATTTACACATAATTTTACTTCTTTTCACATTCATCATTATAAGACCTTATTAACGAACCCAATCTTAGTCTACTATTGCAATCTACATGTGAAGCCCCACAACCTCATACGCACTTATTAAACCCATCATGAGACCACCAACCTTAACATTCAATTTATACATCAACATATTAAGTGAAAACAAACTCATTCATGTCAACAACCTTCATCATATAGTCACTAGACCAACATTAAGCATGTACATCAAGACCACTTCATATAGGCTCATACCATGCATTTCATCACAACAAGTAGACCAATACTACAAAGTCATGCATAAGGAACATATATATAAACACATGCATTAGAACACCTTTCTAGGACTTCCCTCAAGAGACACTTGTGCAATGCATAGGTGAAGTCCCATACCCCCACCTACACTAAGCAACTACCATTAGGTTATCCTAGTTAGGGTCCTTACTTTACTTCCATTGTCCATTTTACTTTTAGGGAAACTATAGCCTTAACCGACATTAAGACCATGGGTGTTAAACATGGAATTTGGTGTCATCCCCTCACACCAAAAAGAGGGCATCTTACTTGCCAAGGTAAGACATGAGTATCATGCTCGAATTTTAGGTGATATCACTTGCTAGATCCTATGTGGCAACATAGTTTATGGAACTTGGGGGCTATCATGGAAACATCTCTATACACCCTTTTTGGGTCGTGATGCTATCCACCCCGTGAGGACCGTTAGTGGACCCTTTAGCCTTCCCTCTTTAGGAAGGTGCCACCCTCTCATCTACAAGATCACTCGGTGCTAAGCTAAGTTCCCTTTCTTGAAAAGCCTTTATTATCATTTATTTATAAAACATAGTCTTAGGAGAGTCATCCCCTCATATGATTAGCTCATTCGTCATAGATGAGAGTTCATCAACCTAAATCATGTGAGAAATCCTTTCACATGGATATAGCATATGTATTAGCACTATCTAGTTAATAATACACTTGAGCACACCTTTGAAGTCCCCTCTATTTACTAGATCATCATTCACGTGTGTGTGAGTATACATATATATGAGCAAACCTTTCACATAACACATTAAGACCACATATCACCATACATTCATATTCATGCATATAGAAACCAAACCTAGGAATTATCCTATCAAGGTACACATGTGCAATGCATAGAAAAGGTAACATACCCTTGCCCATACTAGTACACCTATCAAATCATCCTTGTTAAGGATACATATCATACTTTTATACACATAAACTTAACATGCATAGTAGTAGACACTAGTGAATATGAGAACTACCTTTAATTTAGACACCATGACCTATTACTTGTAAACATGCATGTAGAGTGAATGTGTGTGTACATTGGTCTACATGATCACATAATGGCTATCAACAACACATTGAGGCAGCCACCCTCTTAGACCATATTACACTTTCAAGCATAGACCACACAGCACAATTTAGCATAGGAGGCAAGCTAACTTCATAATATACTTTAAGACTCCTAACATTAGCTATTCACACATTTACATAAGGTACATGGGTAGGAGTCATCAATACTTAACACTTCATCAATGGCAGCACCTACACATGATCTTACACAACACTTTTCATACTCATAACAATAGTAACATAACCTAGATTCCCATCTAAAATAGAAGACTAGGCACAAGTTACACATAAAGTGATCATCATAACCACTCATTCATATATTCATCAATTTGCCTTCAAGGTCATGGTCAACACATATATTATGACAATAAAGTAAACACCGCCACCATAAGTGGATCATACCACGCAATGCCATACAAGGCTTCATCAACTACAATACTATAACAAAAGTAGAGAGGAAGAGTCATTCTTACCATTTCATTATCCTTTGATCATCATTGATCAATACACCCTTTCAATAATCAATACATTATAGGGCATTAGCAAAACATACGTTTAATCATGAAGAAACTATGTATAAGTTGATACAAAATCATGCTACCATCTAAGACACTATATCACATATAGGGTAGAAAGTCATCAAGTAACTTCCCTAGTCTAGTTCATCAATCATATTGTATCATTAATATTAATTTAAGGCAGTAGCTAAAGAAATCAAAGCGTAGATGAGATCCTACTACAATTTCCAATAAGCTCGAGATCACTATGAACATGCTTCATATTAGGAATTCATGGAAGAGTAACTTGCTTTGGTTAATCCTATTCAAACTATCATGCATTTATTCATATCACATAATTCATCATCAATACACATTCTAGACAGTAGACCTAAGCATATTAACATACTCAGAATCCACTTTTATTTACAGTGATCACAAGTTACTACTTAATAGCTTAGGAGCACATAGATCAATTAATACCAAGTCTTCTTTACTTTGATCATACCATATTTATATTCACAATTCAACCAAATTATTAGCCTAAGGCAGTAGCTACAAGAATCACAACATAATTTATTTCCACTTTTATACCTTAAAAGGTCCATATTCCAGTGATCACATTGATAATTAGGCTAGCCATGTTCAAATTATCATACATTGATCCACATGTATCTTCATCATCAGTTCATAATCAATTCACGTAAATTACTGTCACGAACAAAATCGAGTCGTGAGTGGCACCCACACATAACTTCCTAGGTGGGAGAACCAAAGAATTCAACCTTAACTTATATTTATTGTTCAACTTGCAGAATACAAACAACAATGCGGAAGCTTAAATCTTATTAATGTATGAAACACAAATCTACTAAAGTCTATTAACTATTGTTTCCCAAAACCTGAAAGTCATCACATCAAGGACATCTAATCTTCAAATACTAAATGTAAGAATATTACAGACACCAAAATAAATGAATGAAACAGTATATGTCCGAAAACTAAGGACATCAGGTCATGACCGAGAAAATCCAACCCAAGATTGAATGTATAGCTCACCCTTGAACCTGATATACTGAGACTGGCTAGAACTGAGAACGATTCAAAGTCGATGGTACCATCGCTGCACGCCATAAAAGGAAAATGGAAACACAAGTAGGGCTCAGTACGAGGCAACATGTACTGAGTAGGTATCATTAGTCATCCCAAAATAGAAACTAATATACAATAAATAATAGTATGAAATCAACTATGACACCTAACCGGTAGCAAGCAACAAACAACATGAACAAGTGTCAACAACATTAAAGTAAGTACGTAATAAGTCAATGATATCAAGATCACACATGAGGACTCATGACTCCACACCAAACCACACAACCACACAATCAAGTACATAGAAAACTTCACAATATCATTCAATGCATATCAATCACTATTAAGAGTTTACAATCGAATAGTATAAACCATAACCTAACTCCACCAAAGAACCGAAGTCAAGCAAGCTACTTCTCCATTACTTTTCCTTTCCTCAATGCCTCATAACATTTCCAATCTATAAAATATATATACATAATTTGTAAGTTAATGAGTCTATGGACACTCATGTTACTATATGTCTATCATAGATCCAACAACTCACCCGAAAACTATAATCAATTTCCTAAAGTTCAAGCCTAAGATAAATCTAAATTTCTTCAATTAACATAACTTTAATGACATTTAAATAATACGCCTAATACTTAATTATTTATACCAATATATCAAAACTTGAATCATAATATGATAATTAAAGAAAATAAATAATATCATATTTATCTACTCCAAACAGAGGCGTACTGCAAAAATCGCATGGCCAAACTAATATGTTCTTTTTCTATATTTCAAAACTACTAAAATAATATTTTATTATTGATGCTCCTGCATTAATCATTTTTCAACTCCTTTTTAGTCAAAGAATTAAATGTTTGTCCCCCCAATTCCAACCAGTAACAATATATGCATCTCTTTCAATTTCTTATCTATTCAAATAATAATAATAATAATAATAAACCTAATATGTATTCTCTCCTAACCTTCACTATACATAGAATAATGGTGAAGTTCATGTTGAAGGTCTTACCTGACGGAACAACGCTGTGTGATATTCCTGGTAGGGTTCCTCGCCTAAACCCTTGTTTTCTTTTTACATAAAATTTAATCTTTATTATTGTATAAGACCAATTATAAAAGTGCAAATGTAACCCACTATTAATTTTAATGTTATCTTCTTTAACCATTAAGTAAGTTAATATTTAAACCTGTCCACTAATTCATAAATATAGTTACCAATAGCCCAAAATACCCATTTAAAATCTATCGAAAAGTATTTTATGAAATAAAAATCTCTAGTATTCAAAACGACCAAGTGGGTCGTTACATTACATATCAATTTACCATCGTTCGTCCCGAACGATCAAAAGAAGCGAGGATAAGAAAGGATAGTTGTCTCAATGATTATTCCAAAATGTTAGTACCCACTGTCTCATTTCAAAAGTATCAAACCAACCAACTGGAGATCTATACCTCCACTCATACAAAACCTCGAATAGGGCCATCTCAATACTTTAATGATAACTATTGTTGCATGTAAGCTCAACTAACAACAACACTACTTCCCAGGTGGAGTTGAAATCTTCAACTGATAGATTCCTCCACTAGACCTTGACACAACCATCAAGACAAATACTTTCTAACATAACCATGATAAAATCATGAATCAATAGTGGCTACAACCAGAAGTGGACTTTAACCAACCACCACACACTCATAATGAACAAACCATCACATATCTTATCAAGATTTCCTTTTCATAACACAATCTCATCACAAGCTTAAGTGATAAAAATACTATCTTTAGCCATCGATTATTCATCAAGGGAGGATCAACATATCTAACCCAAAGAAGAACAATGTCAAGAAAATACCAACAAGGGATACACTTCAAAATGCAGAACCTTTAACAATACTCTTAGGCAATTGTAACTCTTCATAGCAACTCTTATATAAGTTCTCATAAGTAAGTTTATGCGCATAGAACTACTGATATACCTTAACTATACCAAACAACATCAAATCTATCATAACTAAAATGACTAACTTTTCCCAAGGATCCTACACTATCAAGAGGGTCGGCACATCCGATCCACCACTAGAAATCTATCCATA
Source organism: Solanum sitiens (assembly GCA_016801875.1). Lineage (NCBI taxonomy): Eukaryota > Viridiplantae > Streptophyta > Magnoliopsida > Solanales > Solanaceae > Solanum > Solanum sitiens. Next base: position 65,962 of record JABWTJ010001155.1, read on the forward strand.
GATGTGAAAACACGCGTAGTATAACTAGTGAATCACACTCGAAATAATGTCCAGTACGAAGAAAATGGTCACATAAAAATATACAGAATCAAGGTTAAATAAAACAAGATACTCTCTAATGTCCATATAAATAAAATTTCATTTATCTGACTTCATCTCTCAATTTTTAGCCATCAACAATCAACAAGTCTCATCTCCGTTACAATATTACAAATACTCAATTCATCAAACCCCACATACTCTCAAAGTACTCCACTACTGCCAACATTCTCAATACTAACAAACATCATAACCACATCAACCATTTACCTTACTCTAAATCCGTCATTAGTATCAAAGTCTTCTTAACAAACACGTTATCCACCTCAAAAATTTTCAAAGTATGGCTCTCTCTCTTTCTATTTAAGCATTCTATGACAGATGTGTGTCATACCTAAGTTTGATAGAACTACTTCCAAACCTAATAATATTTTCCCATCGAGTTACAACAATTGAAGCTCACTCAATGTCGACTCTACAGAATCTTTCATATACCTAGTTTAAACTTCCATTCAAACCATTATATACCTCTTACCAACACTTAAGAATTTTTTTTTCACCACCATAAGTTTATATATTGATGAGCACATAACCTCTATTTATTATCAAGTGTCTAAAACACATCACATCACTGTTTGTAGTTCCATTTCAAATAGTAGTTTCAATCCCCTCAAAATCCTCGATTACCGTGTATAACTGTAGGTCCAGACTTTGCGTTCATAAGTCACCTACCATAATTTCAATAATTTAGCCCCACATAACAACACATAATCCTACACACATCATTGGTTGTCACATAAGTAAAAACTTAATCTTTATAAAAGTCTATTATACACCCCTAGTAAGTCTGTACCAAACTAGTTATTATATTAAAGTCATACCTAAACTCATAGGCAAAAATCAATATAACCTTGTACTACACCCCCAAGGGTTTATACAAAAGGTCATATTCCTTCACTTTTCTCAAATTCTTCTTACGGTGCAGAATTTTAAGGGTCTCGGCCTTTCAATATATCAAACTCTTGTTAATTTCTCTAGCTCTCTTACCAATCTCATCCTTTTACAAACAACCTATGACATTTTACCTTATAATCTAAACCAACACTTTTAAGTGAAATCTTTCCTTGTGTCCTTTAAAAATCAAGAGTAACAAATTTTATGACCAAAATCATGCATAAGTCCTTCCAAATACTCAATATCCAATTGAATGAACATTTCTTATCTTTCAAATTCACATCTTGATAAGATATACCACTACGAATGTAGACTTACAAAACAAAAAAATGAATTGTGATTCAAAAGTGTAATCCAATCCCATTATATATCTACAATTGCTTATATTTTGAAGACTTTTATAAATTCCTGTATCTTAGATTATCATTGATCGTCTCTTCATCGACCTTACCATATTCATCACTAAAAATTCAACCATACTCATTACTAAATTCAACACTACAACAGAAATTATCATCCCACTTGAGTTTAATGTTTGTACATACCTTTCTTAAGTTTTATCCATTAGCTTTTAACCGATCTGATAACATGTGAAACTATTACCTCAATCAAGACAAAAATAGATAAAATCACGCATCCCTGAACCCAGATATGCTTCAATAAGATATTTTTTTCACCTCCTTGGAAGCCAAATTCTACCAGATTTTAAAGTATCAGGTCTCACAAATTTATTGGCTTAGGACTTGGCATCCATAGCCAAGGGACACTCTCCCACATGTACCAAAGGTAGACTACCTATACACACTGTCTTTAAAGCTAAGGCGTCTACTACCACGTTCACTTTGCCAAAAGGATAAACGATAGTCATTTCATCATCCTTGAGAACTCTAATCACCTCCGTTGTCTTAAATTAAGATTCCTTTATTAAATATTATACTAAAATACCTCATAATACACACTATAAATACAATGTCTCTACAATTTTAATGCAAGCATCACAAAATGCAGCTGCTGTTCGGAACCAAACAAATGATCCTGTGTACGTCCGAATTCAATCTCCACCGTTCAAATAAACTATCAAGATTCTAGGAACACGTAGATAAAATTTTAGTCCGATCCAATGGTTAGGTAATTGAGAATCACGATCTAAAGGTTGCTGGTCAGAGAAAAGGTATGTAGCAAAATAACTTTTTTTCTTCTCTCTTCTCTCTTCTCTTTTGTTGAAAGCTCTCTTAAAACCTATCTTATGTCCTAATGTCTTTCAAGGAAAATACAAATGAGTAGTTCAATTTTTCTCTTAAGACCATCCTCCATTTATACAATTGTGTTTTTCCTTACAAAGTCAAAATCAATTACAAATAGGATTATAATTCCAATTCTTTTCCTAATAGAATTGGAAACCAAGTAAAGAGAATAATTTCAATCCTTTTTCAAGTAGGATTAGGCCTAGTGTCCAACTCTTAAGCAAATACTAAATTCGATACCAGAACAGCTCAAACACTTTCAAGACTTTGTTGCCACTAAAATTAATTCTAAATGAGAATTTTCGATACTAGTACAACAAACATAAATCATTTTGGTCATATATCACTTTCTCTTTTTACCATCATGCTTATAGGACACTCATGTTACTCTATGTCTATCATAGATCCAACAACTCACCCAAAAATTATAATCAATTTCCTAAAATTCAAGCCTAAGATAAATCTAAATTTTTTCAATTAGCATAACTTTAATGACATTTAAATAATAGTCTGATACTTAATTATTTATACCAATATATTAAAACTTAAATCATAATATGATAATTAAAAAAAATAACTAATATCATATTTATCTACTCCAAACAGAGGCGTACTGCAAAAATCGCATGGCCAAACTAATATGTTCTTTTTCTATATTTCAATACTACTAAAATAATATTTTATTATTGATGCTCCTGCATTAATCATTTTTCAACTCCTTTTTAGTCAAAGAATTAAATGTTTGTCCCCCCAATTCCAACCAGTAACAATATATGCATCTCCTTCAATTTCTTATCTATTCAAATAATAATAATAATAATAATAAACTTAATATGTATTCTCGCCTAACCTTCACTATACATAGAACAATGGTGAAGTTCATGTTGAAGGTCTTACCTGACGGAACAACGCTGTGTGATATTGCTGGTAGGGTTCCTCGCCTAAACCCTTGTTTCGTTTTTACATAAAATTTAATCTTTATTATTATATAAGACCAATTATAAAAGTGCAAATGTGACCCACTATTAATTTTAATGTTATCTTCTTTAACCACTAACTAAGTTAATATTTAAAACTGCCCACTAATTCATAAATATAGTTACCAATAGCCCAAAATACCCATTTAAAATCTATCAAAAAGTATTTTATGAAATAAAAATCTCTAGTATTCAAAACGATTAAATAGGTCGTTACAATCACAATAGATATAAACAATTCAACGTAAGAAAATCAAAATTTAACCATTAACAAGCCATGATCACAAAGCCCATGCAAGGACTAAATCAATTTAGGGAAGGAACATGGGTACATCATGCAATTGGATTAAAATAACGTTCAAACCAATACATTAACATCAATTCATCATGATTTAACCATTTAAAATGTTTTTAGAAAGAACCCATGGATAGATTTAAGAAGAAGAGATTTGATCGTGAAACCTTCTTTGAAAACATGAGATTAACTCTACAAGTGAAAGGTTACTTGGAGATGAAGGATTACCATACCTGTATATAGTTGAAAACCTCTAAAAATTGGTGAAGAACGCATGAGAATCCAATCTACAAGCTCTTCTTGAGCTTCAACAACAATGGAGGTTTCTAGGGAGACTTGGTTTTGGAGGGAAGGTTTATTTCGTGAGCATGGGACTAGGAATGGGTTGGTCACGTTTAAGATAACTTATATACACCCAAAAATAGGTAAATAAATCGATTAGAGTCAGGTTAGGACGTGGGGTAAATTTCCCATCCACCCCTTAAGTGGGCAGTGCGCAGGCACCAGTTGCACGCCACCATCGACGGATCACCATCGACGGCCGGTAGGTCCATCGACGGGACGTCTATGGCTTCAGTCGATTGGACCTTGGCCTATTATTTGGTTGATCTTGCCCAATATAAGTGTCCATCGATGATAAACCACCAACGGGCCATTGGTCAACCAACTGGGCGTCGTTTTGGTTCAGTCGATTGACACTGCCAAGGTAGTGTCTCGACAGCCTTGGGTCCTTCTTGTGGGCCCTTTTGTGGGGACCTTTAGAAGTCGTACCCGGATGTTTCAAACGTAAATAAAAACCTTAATAAGTTTTAGACCTCCCACATCAGTTTCACCCAAAACAAATACACGTAACACATCCAAACAGGCTAAGCCCCATCAAGACATATACATGCATGTCTCAAGGCTATCTTTCGAACGTCTTGGACGTTCTTGGACGTTTGACCTCTAAACTTTACGGAACTCCATATTCTACCATTAAATAATTATAACTCATTTTAAGACTTCATAAGCTCATGACATACAATTACAAGCACGCATAAACATATGAGGCACATAGGTGACTAAGCATCGAACGTTGGTCGTCCCTTGACGTTTGACTTCCAAATCACCTCAAACTTTACACACTAACTCTATAACATATTATAAGGTCTTTTAGGACCTTATAAGCTTAAGACAATACGTTAGTTTCTAGACACCCTAACTCATTTTGGGGGTCTTACAATATCCCCCACTTGGGAACATTCGTCCTCGAATGTCACTTAGAACAATTTAATCACAACAAGGACTTCCATGCATCATAGAGCAATTCATCACATTCATAACATCATCACATAGAAGTTAATTCACCAAACTTACAAGGAACACAACTTCAAATCATTTTAGCACTTAATGCACGCAAGCAAGCAAAACTTTTATTCACTCACTCTTTAATGCATCAAACAAAGAGTCTCTAATCATGTTCATAGGAGGAACATCCTTCTCCTAATCATAACATGGTCATTACACTTCAATTCATTAAGAGCTCATTTTGCAAATATCTTTAAGTCACACTTAGGCAGATTTCAACAACACTCAAGAAGCAAGTAGGCACTCATTTCAATGCATATAGACTTGAGTTAATTGAATCCACAAGGATATTTATTAGTTAGACCATACATGCTTAGTGGTGTCCATGGAGGAATGTCCTTGTCCTCAACACACTTGCATGTATCATGATTCCATACCCAAGCAAATGCACAAATGTCATCTTAACTATAATATGAGAATTTCTCCACTTTTTAAACCAAAACATTCTCATGTTTTCTTCCTAGTGAAGTCTAAATGGTATGTTACACCAAATACATCACAACAAATAGGAAGTCATTTCAGAAAATGTAAATTTCTACCATAGTACTCACCTTCACATTAAGCATCATTTGGGGAAAATAACACAAATCATAGGCACACACATGAACACTTAGCTAAACATGCTTTCACTTTTCAAGAGTGAGCCTACAATCATGATTTCCAAACCATACAAGTCAGATAGTTTTCAAGAGACTCAACATATTTCATTTTAAAGAGACTCAATTTTTCATTATAAGGCTAAACATTATACCTCACAAGTGACTACAACCAAGTTTCTTACCTTACCTCATGAAGTCAAATTCACAATTAGAATGTTAAGATGCACAATACACATGAGAAAAAATGGATTTTATCAAAATTCCCATTCATGCACGTTGGAATCTCCCCAATATATTTAAGGTAATGTCAATCAATACATACCAAACATATAAAGTTCATGCCCTTCATACTTTATGCAAAACTCTATCCATGAACAACCCTTCTAAGAATTCATTAGTTTCAAGTTCAAGAAAAAATAGAAGTAGAAGGTAGAAAGTATCTACAACCTTACCATTTCATCACCATCCCCCACTTAGGAAAAACCCAAATTAATAGAAATTTCACCCAATTTTTAAGAGTATCTTGACTTTAAAACCTTCATTTTCATCACTTAAAAGTGATCACAACTTTAGAAAGAATTACAGTAAGTCAACCAAGGCATTCTAAACCTTATCATCTATGCAAATTATCCCCAATCATCAAGTTAGGTCATCTCATTCAACCACATAAGGTTTTCATACATTATAATAGACACCAAGGTCATACAACATTAGGGAAAAACAACAAGGAGACTTAATCATAAAAATTCTTCTTTTTATTTGGTCATTACAGTAAGGTCACTTCTTCAATCCAACCCACATCATCACCCTACAAAGACATGCATACTACCTCCACACCTAGAATCAAGTATATACAAAGGACTCCAATCCATACTAGGCAACTTATCAAGGACCACATATATACCAAGGGAAACATTGAAACTATCATCATATATATATATTCAAAGGGCAACATGCTTCTTTACAACTTAGCATATTCCTAAGGTACTTTAAGCTCAAATCATATCATTAGGCTATCATCATGCAGAACCATATAGTAGCATACCATTCAAAAGAAACTCTTTTTCACCATAACAACTTCTAACATGCTTTAGCTATATCATGACATACAATTCTCAACATAACATACTATTTCACATAAATATCATACATAGCCATAAATAGCATCACATCATCAAAAATGTGCCCAAATTCACATTCACACCTACTCATGAAACCATAAAACCAAGTAAAGAATTAATTCACCTTTTCTCCCTCAAGCATATAAGATACAATCTCATCCAAGCAATCACATCTAAAATACCACCAAACAAGAAAACATAAGAGAGATATCTTATAAAGTTAAGTTCTATGGCACGATATGAGAATGATGAAGAAGGAAAACTCTATCGTCTTATAGTTTCTCATATCATTTGATGATGTCGCGACTCACCACCAATGAACATGAGACTCTACTAGACGTGGCAATATGAGACTTTTAGAACCTAAAACCACTTTATAAAACCTGGCTCTGATACCACGTTTGTCACATCCGGGGAGAACCCCCTAGAAGTAACACAACGTACTTGACCTCTCAGAGGTCTTATACAAGCCCATAGTTATCATTCATCGCATTGACATAGTAAATTTAGCGGAAAATTTAAACTTTTTCATAGCACATCATATGCTAGAAACTTCATCTCATATACATAGATAAAACATACATATTTAGACCTTAAGTCTCTTTGCCATCTTAGAGTCAATCTTCATTAGAATACATTAGGGACACGGCCCTTAAGACATAAACATAAGTACAATATTTAAGACTTTACAGTAAACCATAACATAGGAAATCCTTGGACTTAAAGATTCCTTTCCTTCAGCTTGGGAATCACACATCTAGCACCTCAATCAATAGACATCCTTTAAGAATCCATAACCTACACTTTGTGTAAAAAGTAGAGAAGAATGGAGTTAGTACAAGAATGCACTAAGTATGGCAACCATGCAAAAACATACATTTAAAAGGGACACTTTCTTTTAAATCATACTTCATGCCTTTTTGAGTAAACCTTCATAAAACCATTATACAATAGCATTTATATCATTCACATACTTCATAGAAACATAATCAAAGGTCAAACATCATATAAAATCACATATATAATTTAAGACATAATTGAGGTCACCTTACAGTGAGCTAATTTCCCTTAACAGTGAACTATCTTCTCTTTTATTCATTAATCTCCCAAGTAACCCTCTATTGATACTTGGTGCAATGCATCATCTTAAGGTCACAAAAGAAAGCATACATACAACATACATAAGCCAACACATATCACCATATAAGCAAAATATATCATAGACACATTTAAGTCAAGACTACATTGGCTTTACAAAAAGTTACATCCATTTACACATAATTTTACTTCTTTTCACATTCATCATTATAAGACCTTATTAACGAACCCAATCTTAGTCTACTATTGCAATCTACATGTGAAGCCCCACAACCTCACACGCACTTATTAAACCCATCATGAGACCACCAACCTTAACATTCAATTTATACATCAACATATTAAGTGAAAACAAACTCATTCATGTCAACAACCTTCATCATATAGTCACTAGACCAACATTAAGCATGTACATCAAGACCACTTCATATAGGCTCATACCATGCATTTCATCACAACAAGTAGACCAATACTACAAAGTCATGTATAAGAAACATATACATAAACACATGCATTAGAACACCTTTCTAGGACTTCACTCAAGAGCCAGTTGTGCAATCCATAGGTGAAGTCCCATACCCCCACCTACACTAAGCAACTACCCTTAGGTTATCCTAGTTAGGGTCCTTACTTTACTTCCATTGTCCATTTTACTTTTAGGGAAACTATAGCCTTAACTTACATTAATTCCATGGGTGTTAAACATGGAATTTGTTCTCATCCCCTTACACCAAAAAGAGTGCATCTTACTTGCCAAGGTAAGACATGAGTATCATGCTAGCATATTAGGTGATATCACTTGCTAGATCCTATGTGGCAACATAGTTTATGGAACTTGGGTTCTATCATGGAAGCATCTCTCTACACCCTTTTTGGGTCATGAGGCTATCCACCCCGTGAGGACCCTTAGTGGACCCTTTAGCCTTCCATCCTTAGGAAGGTGCCACCCCCTCATCTACAAGATCACACGGTGCTAAGCTAAGTTCCCTTTTTTGAAAAGCCTTTATTATCATTTATTTATAAAACATAGGCTTAGAGAGTCATCCCCTCATATGCTTAGCTCATAGGTCATAGATGAGAGTTCATCAACCTAAATCATGTGAGAAATCCTTTCACATGGACATAACATATGTATTAGCACTATCTAGTTAAGGATACACTTGAGCACACCTTTCAAGTCCCATCTATTGACTAGATCATAATTCATCTGTGTGTGAGTATACTTATATGTGATCAAACCTTTCATATAACACATTAAAATGACACATGACTATACATTCATATTCATGCACATAGAAACCAAACCTAGGAACTATCCTATCAAGGTAAACATGTGCAATGCATAGACAAGGTCCCATACCCTTGCCCATACTAGTTCACCTATCAATTCATCCTAGTTAAGTAAACATATCATACTTTCATACACATAAACTTAACATGCATAGTAGTAGACACTAGTGAATATGAGAACAACCTTTCATTTAGATATCATGACCTATACTACTTGTAAACATGCATGTAGAGTGAGTGTGTGTGTACATTGGTCTACATGATTACATAATGGCTATCAACAACACATTGAGGAAGCCACCCTCTAAGACCATATTACACTTTCAAGCATAGACCAAACAACACAATTTAGCATAGCATGCAAGCTAACTTCATAATATACTTTAAGACTCCTAACATTAACTATTCACACATTTACATAGGGGTACATGGGTAGGGGTCATCAATACTTAACACTTCATCAATGGGATCACCTACACATGATCTTACACAACCCTTTTCATACTCATAACAATAGTAACATAACCTAGATTCACAACTAAAATAGAAGACTAGGCACAAGTTACACATAAAGTGATCATCATAACCACTCATTCATATATTCATCAATTTGCCTTCAAGGTCATGGTCAACACGTATATAACGATAATAAAGTAAACACCGCCATCATAAGTGGACCATACCACGCAATGCCATACAAGGCTTCGTCTACTACAATACTATAAGAAAAGTAGAGAGGAAGAGTCATTCTTACAATTTCATTATCCTTTGAACATCATTGATAAATACACCCTTTCCATCATCAATACATTATAGGGCAGTAGCTAAACTTACATTTAATCATGAAGAAACTATGTACAAGTTGCTACAAAATCATGCTACCATCTAAGACACTATATCACATATAGGGTAGAACGTAGAGAGTTGTAGGTCATCAAGTAACTTCCTTAGTTTAGTTCATCAATCATGTTGTATCATTAATATGCATTTAAGGCAGTAGCTAAATAAATCATAGCCTAGATGAGATCCTACTACTATTGCCAATAAGCTCAAGATCACTGTGAACATGCTTCTTATTAGAAATTCATGGAAGGGGAACTTGCTTTGGTTAATCCTATTCAAACTAATATGCATTGATCCATATCACATAATTCATCATCAACACATTCTAAACAGTAGGCCTATGCATATTAACATACTCGAAATCCACTTTTATACAATTAAGGACCAATGTTACAGTGATCACAAGTTACTACTTAATAGCTTAGGAGCACATAGATCAATTATTTCTAAGTAAAACAAGTAGCAAGATTAAAACTTTGTTTTTTATAAAGTTGTGAGAGAAACTAGGGTGTAAGTGTTCCCCATAAGTTCATAACTCGGTAACCCTAGCTATAACAATTCTTTCCTAGTGTCTTGCATGCAAAGTAATAAGTTATGTATCTCTAAATTCTTGCTCCGGCATTTAGAGAATTTCACACCGTACCTTGGTCCGGCTACGTGTTTCTAAGTTACTAAACCTTACCTTTACCTCATATTAATCATCATATTCGATGTTTGGCTTAGTTACTACTTCGCACCAATTGAAACTAGTGTATTAGATAGTGTCCACTAAATCTATGTTGATAATTCTTTTCCTATTAACTAACCCATTGGTCTGGAAAGTAGAAATAGGGCAAGTTCTAACGTGTGCACTCGTTAAAAAGACTTCTAGACAAAAGAATTATGAATACATGCAAGAATCTATTCTAGAATTGTTATTTAGGTAGTTTTACCTTGTTAATCACCTATGGTTACCACAACCCTAGTTGTGGATTTACTTACCCATGCCTAGAAACAAGCAATTCATGTTTGTTAAACAATAATTCATATACATACTTTGACAAGTTTGAAGAAAATCCAGAAATAACACTTGAAATAGCAAAATTCACTTGATAATCAATTCCAGAAACTTGAATAAATTGCCAATTTGCAAAGTCAAGAACCCAAGAACAAAAGGATGACAAAAATAAAAAGTCTAACCCCAAAAACGAGGTTTTTAACCCTATTTATAATAACAAAGTCCTAAATTAAAAGGAGTCCAAAATAAGGAAAGTCTATCCCAATATGCGTCTTCAATCGACGACTCCACTGACGGTGCCTCCGTCGGTCCATACTTAGCATCTTCTTCAAGCCTCCAAATTGCACCTTCTCTAATCCAATCGACGGACCAATAGCACGGTCCGTCGATGCACTTACGATCCATCGATGCCTATCGTCGTTCCACATTTAAACTTTTCTCCAACACCGGGTACTGTGGCCATCTCTGATCACATCGGTGACTTGCCAGCACGGTCCGTCGATCACTCGACGGACTGTCGATCCTTCTATAGCCCCACAGTTGGTCAGAATTCCCCGAGTTGCTTCCATATACTCGAACCTTTAGTCGTCGGTCACCACCTACGGTCCATCGATGAGACGACGGGCCGTCGATGGCTTCGTGGGTCACTTCTGCACTGACTTCAGCACAGTCTTCTGCATATCCATTTTGGACAACTTTCCTGCAAAACACAGATAAAAATACATTAAAATTACTATAAAAAGGCCCTAGACACATGCTAAACTTAAGGAAAAAACATTGAAAGTACCGTGAAACCACGTTACATAACACCCTCAACTTAAATTCGTTGTTTGTCCTCAAGCGACGCACTATGACTCACCACAATACTTTTGTACAAAAGTACTCTCTTTTTAAGCTTTCACAATCATATGGCTATCAATCTCAAATAAAACTATTGCTTTAGTGCATGCTTTTACTCTTAGGATCACTAGGCTCCTTCATGTGGATCAGACCATGACACAGACTCACCACGCACCGACACCTCTCCTCTTTTATCTCTCACCAAGGCACCAACTTTCCAATATTTGAACTAGTGCCCTCACTTCAAAAACAATATCCTCTTTTTTCACACAGTGATTTCAAATTTTAGTATAAGGATCATTATTCAACACTAACGCTCAGAACATCTTCACACCTAATTGATATTTGTCGCCATAGGCTTGCCCTTATTTTCACTGCTTTAGGTTCACCATATTAGACTCTTAGGATCACGATAGGACTTTCTTGGCTTGTAACGTAGGCTCAGGGTCAGGTATTGTACCTAAGGATACATTTTAGTGACTTGTTGGCCTCCTTGACATTACGACTAAGCGTCCTACCTCTTTCATTGTCTATTATTCCCTACTTTTCTTTTCTTGTAATCTTTGCCTTATTTTCCCCTTTCATTCCATTTTAGTGGATGTGACTCTTACTTTTTTTCCTTTAACAATCATTTTCTCTATTTTTCTTTCTTCACTCAATTGATAATTTTGACTGAGTCACTTCTCTTATTCACTGTGTCTTTTCTTCCCATATTACTCTTTTCAGCCCCAATTTTCGGGACTTTACTCATAATATCCACCCTCAACTCATGGTTTTGCCATAAGTCACGATACACAATACCCAAGATTGGGTCAGGGTCAAGACGAGGTCATTTTCTGCATTAGCCACACTTAACTTATGCTATTGGTCTAAGTTGAGGTGTACATATCCAACGAGGGACCATGGCAAACACATTATACCCAGAGAAGACAATTTGGTGTAGAAAAGAAAGGTCTATTTAAAGCTCAAAAGATTTGGATCAAAAGGGGATCGATTTCATTTGGTTTTCTTTTATTCAGTTTAAAGATTGACTAATTTGACAAGGGCCTATGATCCTTTCCTAAATGTCTAACATAGATTCCTTTTTGCAGGACTAACCAGGCAAGTTCTAGCTTTGTACCATCAGTGGAACAATCAAATCTCCTCACGCTCTCTTGACATTTCATTACCCCATCAAGTTATCAGACACATAGTTTGATTGTTAGATTTGAGGGTCATGCAGTAGTGCATCTCTACGTCATGCTTAGAGATAACATATTCATCATTCATTAGACCTAGTTATGCAAGCATTATTTTTAGAACGGGATATCATTTATATATAGTCATCATGCTTCAGACTTCACATTTCATACTTTGTACAAGATACTAACATGCCGGTTCAACAGTAAAATAACCAGTCTCTTGGGGCAAAAGAACACAGGCAAGAAAACCACCAAGAGAGGATCATGAGTTTGGGCTACTCAGACTTCACCCTAACAATCACTTTCCATTTACCCTACCCCCAACAAGAAAGCATGTAATTGTCTCCAATGCATAAGAAATATAAAATCAAGGTGGTAGGTGAAGCAAACATGAGACGCATAGCGCTGAAGATCAACAAGCAGGCGGGTCAGGTTGCCCAGAACCCGCTCCATCAGTAGTAGGGACACCATCAGTAGTGTCCGCAAAAATGTCTGCACCCTCAGTAGTACTCCGCTCAACAGCCTCCAATCTGGAGCTAGACGCCCCAGTCACTAACTCATGATCCCTCATATGCCGGGCCTCCTCATCAAGCAACGAAGCTCTCCTCACAGCCTCCATCTCTAAACGCTCCCTCTTCCTAGCCCGAGCACCCTCACCCTCACTAGTGCGCTGGAACGGTGCCTCTTGGCATGATCACTTGGCGAAGGCGGTGGTGCAGTGGTAGTCCAGAATAGTGCAGTAAGCATTGTATCCTACGCAAGCTCTGCAGGTGCAGCCTCAGGGTCGGGTACCCCAATAGAAGTGTATCGCATCCACATTCGCCAGCAGACTCGCCACAGCCGCCTGAAGAGTGGTCAAATCAATTATGGGGGATGGGCGTGCAAGGACCCTCAACTCAAAAGTATCAAGGCGCTGGTGGACTGCCTCAATCCGCATCTCTATCTACTGAGCAACTTTCTTCTTAATCCGATCCTCGGCCTCAACAATGGACCTCTGCATCCAAGGCTGGATGTGGTGCAGCAATATGGCCATCTGGGCCTCTAGATTCTAGAACCTAGCAATCGGGACCAGTGCTACTGATGGTGGTGTAGACCGGGAGGAACTCGGTGCTCTGCTAGTGCCCAGGGTAGACTCAACCTGGGTTGTGTCGGTAGGCTCTGAAGCAGCCTGATCAGCCCCTTGGGCTTGCTCTACCATCTCTGCGAGGTTCTCACCCAGCGGGTGCACATCCAATCGAGGGCCTCTGTTTGGTGCCGCCTCATTGGCCTCATCCCAAATGAGACCTATGTTCACTGCCCCGATAGAAGTCCAGATGACATCTATATCCCAAATGTGCATTCCAGTAGCCCTGCACAACTGAAAGATCATACAAGGAAAAGGGTAAGTGGTCGAGGTCTTAAAAGCCCTCTCATGGATGATAGATAGCAACAGCCTTAGAAAATCTATCTTGAACCCGGTGACCGTAGCAGCTACCGATACCGCTCTATCCCACGTAAGTATGTTGTCTGCAGCAGTGGGGGATAGGCGGTGGCGGACCAACAACTAGATGAACATGGCTGCAAATGTGAGGTTGGCCTTCTTGATAAGGCCTCTGGGATGCAGCACCCAGTCTGCGCCCTCACGGTCTACAGATATGTGCTGGGAAATCCACCTCTTGCTGTTCTCTCTCAGATTTTTGTCGCGCTTGAAATGGCCCTGCTTAACCACGTTCCACATATAGTCAAACTCGGCGGTAAGGGGAACCCTGTTGGCATTGGTGTCTGCACCATATAGGAAACGGCGAATGGCCGGCAAAGAGATATCTACTCGGCAGCCACGGACTCGAACCTCAGTGAGTGGTGCCTGTTTGGCGGGGTTAGACCGTCTATCCAAAGGACCTCGTAGAGTCTCTACACAAGAAGCGTAGAACTCTCGCACCAACTCCTCACTGTATCGCCCCACACTCCCTGGCCATCCACTCGAGCTCGTCGAGGGTGAAAAGGGCATGTATCACAGGGACAGTGTGTAGACTCCCTGTAAGAACCTGCCGCTCAACTGTTAGCATCCGAGTCATCACCCCCTTATCATTGAGCAGCTTGGTATCCCTGTAGATCTGGTACTGCCCCTCTACGCACCACCGGTTAGGATGATCAGCAACCTGTGTAGGGTCATCATGTCGGAGGCCCGGAGCAGACTTCGAACTGTGGGCCTCATAAAATGAGGCAGGGTGTGCAGGTGCGTCCGGAACAGTGGCTCTGTGTGAACAGGAACCTGAGGCAGTGGCCTCATTCGACCTTGTAGAGTGGACGACTCAGAACCGAAAGCCTCCTCAAAGCCAGACGCTCCCTCACAACCCGAGGCAAACCTAGACGGTGTGCCGGTTAGTTTGCGCTCCTCATCAGACTGGGAGGCAGTGACTACGCCGGACGCTACCTTCTTAGGTGCGCCCCGAGTGGCCCTAGAATCTTGTCTCGGTATCTGGGTGCCTGGTGGCACATATTCGGGATCACGCTTATCGTCCGACGAGCCAATCATTCGGCGTGAAGGTGCGGCGGACTTGGACCGTCCTCTAGAGTAGATAATATCTGGCTTGGGGGCCATTGATACCTGCAAAGGAGAGTTATTAGTTCCATTATAATCATCTGAAACACTCAATAGAAGCAGAACAAAATTTGGAACAAAAGACACAGTGAAGTGCAGAACTGCAGAGCTGGGTGACGGTCACTAAGGACGGTCTATCGATGAGATAACGGTCCGTCGATAGGGTCCATCGGTGGACATTTAGCATATTTCAAAAGTTACAGGTCAACAGAACCTGCAGTCAGAAATGACGGTCGTACAGAATGGCCCGTCGATTAATCGACGGACCGTAGTCCACATCCGTCGTTGGACACTTAGAAAAATTCAGAAAGCTTCAGGGAACAGGGTTGCAGTTAGAAACTACGAACGTGCAGAACAGCCCATTGATCAATTGACGGACCGTAGTCCACTTCCGTCGTCCCAGAGTTGAGCTAATACGTGGTGCAGGTATCGACGGACCCCATCGACGGTCCGTCGTTTGACCAAAGGTCCGAAGACGGGGTCTCGTACTATTTGTCAGAGACAGATTTTGGTAGCCATTATTTGCACCCCCAACTGGACACGTTCAAGCATATCAAGACACACAACATTCAATAGCAATCAGCAACCAACTTCGTCATTCCTAGGGCTTCGATTATTCCAATTTCGATCCTAGAATCTAAGAGACTATCAAGCGCTAAGTCGGAAAACAACAAATCATACATATTCAGAGTTCATTTAGACAGTGAGCACCCCCAAACCATTCAATTTCTATTATTCTAAGGGACAAGAAACCCAAATTTAACAAGTTAATCATGTAAAGTTGTCCCTAAGTTAAGACCCGCATGCTAGCAATTTGGTTTCCAAGAAAATAACATGAAATTAGTGAGCAGATGAGAAGGACATACCTGTATTCTGTAGTGGAGTGAGTGAACTGGCAATAACAACTGACAAACCCGCCTACGAACACCGACCGTAAAATGCTTTGATTGGATGGGAAATTGGGGGATTAGGGTTCTGGGTATTTGGAGATGATGAGAGAATCTCTAAATTGAGGGAAAATGAGAGTGGATGAATGTGGGAGTGAGTGGGGGATTAAGGGGAAATGGGGAAGGAAACGGTTGGGGGGAGAATTTGAAAAGGTGGGGAGTGTAACTGAAGGGTTATAATGTTATATAGCCGGTTGGGTCGGTTCGATTCACAGGTTGGGGAGCTAACGATTCCCCGTCGACGGACCGTAAGTCCGTCGACGGTCCGTCGACTGATCTGTCGATTGTGCCCTAATTTAGACGATATTGAAAAACATACCTGGGATCCACGGACATCATCGACGGTCCATCGATGTGACGACGGCCCGTCGATTGGTCCATTGATCAGTGTACCAGACCAATTTCTGCAGATTTCTGGTGATTTGGTCCCTGCACATTTAGCACCCAGTAAACCATTCTTTTTGTGTTTTCTGGACACTTTTTAGACATGGACCCTAAACTACTCCCAAGCCAACAGTCTAAAGAAAATAAAAGAAAATTAACACATGATATTGAGTAAAAACCAAAAGAATGCAATTATTCCTACAAAGACAAGTAAAACCTATCGTTGGCTAGAGGATACACATTGGATTGCCTCCCAATCAGCACTTGATTTAACGTCGCGGCACAACACAAGACTCTTGATTACTCACACTTCATCAAGATGGTATGCCTCAACAACTTCATTTGCATTTTCCACATGCCCGAGGTAGATTTTGATTCTTTGATCATTTACCGTGAACCTTGCACCCTCCTTGTTCTCCAACTCGACCGCACCATGAGGTAACACTTTAGTGGTCAAGAATGGACCAGTCCATTTGGACTTGAGTTTGCCCGAAAACAAGCGCAACCTAGAGTTGAACAAAAGCACCAAGTCCCCAACCACAAATTTGCGCTTCTCAATCTCTTGGTCATGGTACTTCTTCATCTTTTCTTTGTAGAGGGCTGCACTTTCATATGCCTTCAAGCGAAACTCATCAAGCTCATTCAACCCATTTAATCTTTGCTCTGCTGCTTCATTCCAATCCATCTTCTGTTTCTTCATTTCCTACATGGCCTTGTGCTCTTACTCAACCGGTAAGTGACAAGCCTTCCCATAAACAAGTTGGTATGGATACATACCTATGGGAGTCTTGTATGCTGTCCGGTAGGACCAAAAAGCATCATCAAACCTCCTTGACCAATCTGTTCTACGAGCATTCACCGTTTTTGCTAGAATTTGCTTGATTTCTCTGTTTGATACCTCAACTTGCCCACTAGGTTGTGGATGGTAAGGAGTGGCTACATTGTGGCGAACCCCATATTTCTCCAATAACCCTTTGAACAACTTGTTGCAAAAGTGGGATCCCCCATCACTAATAATGGCCCTAGGGGTGCCAAATCTGGAAAATATGTTCCTTTTCAAGAACGCGGTGACACTCTTCCCTTCATTGTTTGCAAGTGCTATGGCTTCCACCCATTTTGACACATAATCCACCACCACGAATATATTTCATCCCAATAGAACTCACAAAAGGGCCCATAAGGTCAATGCCCCATACATCAAACAACTCAATTACTAGAATGGGATTCAAAGGGGGCTCTTGCCTCCTTGAAATACCCCCATCTTGTTGGCACCTATCACAAGACTTGGCAAACTCATGAGCATCTTGGTGTATGGTCGGCCAATAGACCCATACTGCAAAATCTTATGGGCTTCTGGATACCACAATGATGCCCTCCCACAGGCGAGGAGTGACATGCTTCCAAAACACTTAGCATCTCAACTTCCAGCACACATCAGCGAATAAGCCCGTCGACACAAATCCGGTATAAATAAGGCTCATCCCAAAAGAACTTTTTCACATCATGCATGAATTTTTTCCTTTGATGAAAGGACAAGTCTGATGGGACTATATCACTAGCCAGATAATTCGCAAAATCGGTGAACCATGGAATCAAGTCATGAGAAGCAGCCAATACATGCTCATCAGGGAAAGTATCATCAATTTCAGCCTCTTCACCCAACTCTCGTAAAGCTTCATCCTCTAATCTGGACAAGTGATCGGCAACTTGGTTTTCCATCCCCTTTCTGTCTTTCACCTCGAAATCAAACTCTTGCAACAGTAATACCCATCTGATCAAACTTGGTTTCGCATCCTTCTTTGCCATCAAATATCTCAAAGTAGAATGATCAGTATGCAATATGACTCTCGTGCCAAGCAAATAGAAGCAAAATTTTTCGAAAGCAAATACCACCGCAAGGAGCTCTTGTTCAGTCACAGTATAATTCTTTTGAGCTTCATTAAGGGCCTTACTGGCGTAATAAATAGGGTGAAGGATTTTATCCCTTCTTTGTCCCAATACTACACCAAGAGCAACCCCACTAGCATCACACATCACCTCAAACGGTTTGCTCAAATCCGGGGAAATAATAATGGGCACAAACACCAACTTCTCCTTTAACTCTCAAAATGCATTCAAACAGGATTCATCAAAATAAAACTTACACTCTTTCTCAAGTAACTTGCAGAGAGGATGTGCAATTTTTGAAAAATCCTTGATAAACCTCCAGTAGAAACCCGCATGCCCAAGAAAACTCCTCACACCTTTTACAGAGATCGGTGGAGGAAGTCTCTCTACCACCTCAACTTTGGCTCGATCAACATCTATACCCTTTGCGATGGCCCAATACAATACCCTCTTTCACCATGAAATGACATTTCTCCCAATTTAGAACAAGGTTGCAATCTTCACATCTTTTGAGAACTTCGGCCAAGTGACTCAAACAATGATCAAAAGAGTCTCCAACAACCGAAAAATCATCCATAAACACCTCAATGGTGTCCTCCACCATATCGGAGAATATCGACATCATACATCTCTTAAAAGTAGCCGGTGCATTACACAACCCAAAGGGCATCCTCTTGAACGCGAAAGTTCCATAAGGGCAAGTGAAAATGGTTTTCTCTTGATCCTCCGGTGCAATATAGATTTGGTTGTAACCCGAATAACCATCAAGAAAACAATATCACCCTTTTCCTGCAAGCCTATCTAACATCTGATCCATGAAGGGCATAGGAAAATGGTCATTTTCAGTCCATGCATTCAATTTTTGGTAATCTGTACACACTCTCCATCCGGTCACCAACCTTATTGGAACAAGCTCATTCATCTCATTAGGGACCACAGTCATTCCCCCCTTTTTTGGGCACACACTGAACAGGGCATACCCAACTACTATCTGCGATCGGATATATGACTCCGGCATCTAATCACTTAATTATATACTTCTTCACTACATCTTGCATAGGTGGATTTAAACGTCTCTGGTGCTCAATACTTGGCTTATGATCGGGCATGAGTTGGATTTTGTGTGAACAAATATCGAAAGGTATCCCAATAATGTCCGCAATAGTCCACCCAATAGCTCTCTTGAACATCTTCAACACTTCAACCAAACACTCTACTTGTTGCACATTCAAATCTGACGCAATAATTACTGGCAAAGTGTCGTCTTTTCCCAAGAATACATACCTCAGATGAGGTGGTAGAGCCTTAAGCTCTAATTTTGGAGCCTCTTCAATAGATGATTTCGCGGGTGGAGAATTGCGATGTGTCATATCTAACTCAAATTTCTTTGGTTTGAACCGAAAATTACCTCGATCAAGTGTCGCTACCAATGACCCATACTCTTCAATATCATCACTCTCAAAATTCATGATCACTGCCGCTAGTTCCCAACACCAAGGCGCTCTTTGATCTGTACCTCAGACGTACTCTCAACCCTCTAAGATATAGCAGATACCGTTTGGAGCTCACCACTCTGCTTCATGGACCTACAAATGTTAAAAGTTGCCTCTTCATCATTTAACCGAAACTTCATCTTCCCCTTTTTCATATCAACCAAAGCGCAACCAGTAGCAAGGAATGGCCTCCCAAGGATAATAGGCACCTCAAAGTCGACCTCACAGTCAAGAATCACAAAATCGGCCGGAAATATAAATGACTCTACCTTCACCAACACATCGTGGAGTATCCCAATAGGCCTCTCACCATTTGATCGGCCATTAGTAACCGCATCGCAGTGGGCTTTGGATCACCCAAACCTAACTTCTTGAAAATAGATTGAGGCATGAGATTTATCCTTGCACCAAGATCAAATAGTGCTTTAGCAAAGTGTAACAACCCGATGGTACATAGAATAGTGAAAGCGCCCGGATCTTATTTCTTTTGCACAAGTGACCTTGTAGCAATAGCACTACAATGTTGCATCCTATGATCATCCTCAAAACTCACCGACCTCTTCTTAGTAACCATATCTTTCATAAACTTGGCATAACCGGACATTTGTTCAAGAGCTTCTATCAAAGGGACATTGATGGAAAGCTGTTTCAACATAGTAATAAAACACCGGTACTTGCCATCCTTGGTCTTCTTCACCAATCTTTGTGGGAATGGTGGTGGTGGTCTAGGAATGGGGGTCACCTTTTGGGGCATCTCTGCTTCTTTCACCGCTTCATTTACCAAGTCACCACTAGCTTCTACTACTTCATATTCTCTTCTCACCTCATCTTCGACGCCAGACGACATATATGGATCAATGGTTTGCTTACCCCCTCGAGTAGTGACTGCCATACAATGTCCATCATTTTTTGGACTTTGGACAGTATTGCTAGGAAGAGTACTCGGTTGACGTGGGTTCACGGTACTAGACAATTTGGCCATTTGCAACTCAAGATGCTTGATTAAGATTGCATGTGTATCCACCTTTTGTCCAATATTAGCTAAGTCACTTCTCAACTCCTTGGCGTGCTCATCACTAGCATCAAACCTACTCATCATATTTTGCAGCATATCTTCAACTCGCACCATACTACCTCCACCATCCCTAGGAGTAACTTCCCTATTTAAGGCGGAACATAGGGCCCACTTCAATCGTTTTTGTTACCATAGTTACCCAGGTTGAAGTTGTTGTCGCAGTTGTAGTTCCCTTCACGAACATATTGGCCTTCTCTGTTGTAATTTCCATAGTTCCTACCTTGATTTCCTTGACCTTGGCGCAAATTCCCCTGATTGGAGCCTTGGGAGTTCGGCCGAAAACCCCCCGTCTACTCATTCACCACATAAGAATCTTCTTCATAGTAGTACTCATCAACCGGCGGTGGTGGTTTAGCCAAATAATTCACCGCATTTACTTTCTCCGCTCCCCCAGTGACATGTTTCAACACCAACCCAAACTCAGTTCTCATTTCAGCCATCTCTTCACGAATCTCATCTGCGGCTGTGTTCTTTGTAGCTTGCACCGCAAAAGTGTTTCTCCCAGTATATGACTTCCTAGTGCTCCAAGCTTTATTATTTTGAGATATTTTCTCTAACTTGTCGGCGATCTCTGTATAAGTACACTCCCCGTAAGAACCACCCGCAATCGTATCAAGAACTGCTTTATTATTATCATCTTTCCCCCGATAGAAGTACTCTTTCAATGATTCATCATCAATGCGGTGGTTTGGGACACTTTTCAAAAATGGGGTGAACCTATCCCAAGAACTACTTACTAACTCCCTAGGTAATGCCACAAAGTTGTTCACTCTATCTTTGTGGTGGATCTTTTTTAGACACCAGATAGTAACGCGCTAGGAACACATCCCTCAACTGGTTCCAAGTATAGATCAAGTTATAGGGAAACTCAGTAAACCATATACCAGCCTCTCCCGTCAGTGAGAGAGGGAACACTCTTAACCCGATGACATTCATGTCAGAGTCAGTCCTCCCTACACAACTCTTACACACCGGCCTCAGTTTGGTTATGTGAGCATGTGGATCCTCAGATAGTAGCCCCAAAAACAAACCTCTAGCGGTGAGCATCTGCATCAAGCTACTAGTTACCACGAAAGTATGACCATGTGGTAGAGGAGGTAGGACAAGTGGCCCATCAGAGTCAGTGATGTTAACATTGCCCCTATAGTACTCTTGAGGGCGTGGGGCGGGAGGTTGCCTCCTCAGATCACCTTCACCAGGGTTCTCCATTATCACTTAATTATGAGCATCAACCGACGGAGGAATTTGACGGTTGATCCCATCACCAAGATTAACACGATTGTGTGGATTGTTCATTCTGCGGAGTGTACGGTTTAGTTCTGTATCAAGTGGAAGTATTGGTTCTCCTCGACTCCGTGTACTTGGCATACACTAGAGCTAGACCTGAGAGAGACAAAAACAAAAAGAAAAAGTAAAATAATGAAATTGTTGACTAAAAATTGATAATGTGCTTAAAGTTAATCTAAAAGCCAAAGACCCGACAGCGGCGCCAAAAATTTGATACGCACAAATTAAACTTCTTTACAGAAGTATATGCGGTCGTATCAAGTAAAGAACCCAACAAGTAGGTTGGGGTCGATCCCATGAGGAAAATGGTTTAGACTTAACTTTAATATACTATTACGTCTATTTAGTCAAGTCCTTTTCGAAAACAGTTAATCAAAGGGGGGTTTTGTGAAACTAAAGTGTTCAATTATTTCTAAGTAAAACAAGTAGCAAGATTAAAACTTTGGTTTTTATCAAGTGGTGAGAGAAACTAGGGTGTAAGTGTTCCCCATAAGTTCATAACTCGGTAGCCCTAGCTATAATAATTCTTTCCTAGTGTCTTGCATGCAAAGTGATAAGTTATGTATCTCTAAATCCTTGGTCCGGCATTTAGAGAATTTCACCCCATACCTTGGTCCGGCTACGTGTGTCTAAAATACTAAACCTTACCTTTACCTCATATTAAGCATCATATTCGATGTTTGGATTAGTTACTACTTTGCGCCAATAAAAACTAGTCTATAAGATAGTGTCCACTAAATCTATGTTGATAATTTTTTTCCTATTAACTACCCCCTTGGTCCGAGTAGTAGAAATAGGGCAAGTTCTAACGCATGCACTCGTTAAAAAGACTTCTAGACGAAAAAATTATCAATACATGCAAGAATCTATTCTATAATTGTTATTTAGCTAGTTTTACCTTGTTAATCACCCATGGCTCCCACAACACTAGTTGTGGATTTAGTTACACATGCCTAGAAACAAGCAATTCATGTTTGTTAAACAATAATCATATACTTACTATGACAAGTTTGAAGAAAATCCAGAAATAACACTTGAAATAGCAAAATTCACTTGATAATCAATTCCGGAAACTTGAATAAATTGCCAATTTGCAAAGTCAAGAACCCAAGAACAAAAGGATGAAAATAATAAAAAGTCTAACCCCAAAAATGAGGTTTTTAACCCTATTTATAATAACAAAGTCCTAAATTAAAAGGAGTCCAAAATAAGGAAAGTCTATCCCAATATGCGGCTTCAATCGACGACTCCACTGACGGTCCGTCGATCAGTCGATGGACCGTCGACTGCCTCCATCGGTCCATACTTAGCATCTTTTTCAAGCCTCCAAATTGCACCTTCTCTGATCCAATCGACGGACCAACATCACGGTCCGTCGATGCACTTATGATCCGTTGATGCCTATCGTTATTCCACACTTCAACTTTTCTCCAACACCGGGTAATGGGGCAGTCTTTGATCACATCGATGACTTCCTAGCACGCTTCGTTGATCAGTCAACGGACCGTCGATCCTTTCGTAGCCCCACACTTGGTCAGAATTCCCCGAGTTGCTTCTCGATGCTCGAACCTTCACTCGATGGTCACCACATACGGTCCGTCGATGAGAAAACGGGCCTTCGATGGCTTCATGGGTCACTTCTCCACTGATTTCAGCACAATCTTCTGCATTTCCATTTTGGACAACTTTCCTGCAAAACACAGATAAAAATACACTAAAATTACTACAAAAAGGCACTAGACACACGCTAAACTTAAGGAAAAAGCATTAAAAGTACCGTAAAATCACGGTACATCAATACAAGAACCACAACATAATTGATTTCCACTTTTATACCTTAAAAAGTCTATATTACAGTGATCGCATTGATAATTAGGCTAGGCATGTTCAAATTCTCATACATTGATCCACATGGATCTTCATCATCAGTTCATAATCAATTCATGTAAAGCACAATTTATATAAGCAATTCAACGTAAGAAAATCACAATTTAACCATTAACAAGTCATGATCACAAAGCTCATGCAAGGACTAAATCGATTTAGGGAAGGAACATGGGTTCATCATTCAATTGGATAAAAATCACGTTCAAACCAATACATTAACATCAATTCATCTTGATTTAACCATTTAAAACGTTTTTAGAAAGAACCCATGGATAGATTTAAGAAGAAGAGATTTGATCATGAAACCTTCTTTGAAAACATGAGATTAACTCTCCAACTGAAAGGGGTTACTTGGAAAGGAAGGATTACCATACCTCTGTCTAGTTGAAAACCTCTAAAAATTTGTGAAGAACCCATGAGAATCCAATCTACAATCTGTTCTTGAGCTTCAACAACAATGGAGGTTTCTAGGGAGAATTGGTTTTGGAGGGAAGGTTTATTTCATGAGCATGTGATTGGGAATGGGTTAGTCACGTTTTAGATCACTTATATACACCCAAAAAGAGGTAAATAAATCTATTAGAGTCAGGTTAGGACGTGGGGTGAATTTACCATTCACCCCTTAAGTGAGCAGTGCGCAGGCACCAGTTGAAGGCCACCATCGACGGCCGGTAGGTCCATCGACGAGTCGTCTATGGCTTTAGTGGATTGGACCTTGGCCTGTTCTTTAGTTGATACTTGCCCAATTTAAGTGTCCGTCAATGAGGCACCACCAACGGGCCGCTGGTCAACCAACTGCGCGTCGTTTTGGTTCAGTCGATTAACACTGCCAAGGCAATGTCTCGACAGCCTTGGGTCCTTCTTGTGGGCCCTTTTGTGGGGCCATTTAGAAGTCTTACCTGGACGTTTCAAACTTAAATACAAATATTAACAAGTTGTAGACCTCCCACATCAGTATTACTCAAAATAAATACACGTAACACGTCCAAACAGGCAAGGCCCCATCAATACATACACATGCATGTCTCAAGGCTATCTTTCGAACGTCTTGGACGTTCTTGGACGTTTGACCTCCAAATTTTATGAAACTCAATATAATACCAGTAAACATCATTATAAATCATTTTAATACTTCATAAGCTCATTACATACAATTACAAGCACGCATAGACATATGAGGCACATATGTAACTAATCGTCGAACGTCTTGGTTGTCCCTTGACGTTTAACTTCCAAATCACCTCAAACTTTAGACACTGCCTCTATACAATATTATAATCTCTTTTAGGACCTTATAACCTTAATTAAAATATGTTAGACTCTAGACACCCTAACTCATTTTGGGGGTCTTACACATCTAGAGTTGGGTTGGGCTGTGTGTTAATGTAGAATAGCAAGGTTATAACTTATGCCCCCAGATAGTTGAACTTTCATGAGAAGAATTATCCAACTCATGACTTAGAATTGGCAGCGGTAGTTTTTCTTTGAAGATATAGAGACACTACTTGTATGGTGTTCATATCGATATATTCACTGATCACAAGATCTTATAATATTTCTTTACCCTGAAAACTCTCAATCTCAGACAGAGGAGGTGTTTAGAACTACTCAAGGATTATGACATGAGTACTCTCTACCACCCAGGTAAGGCTAATGTGATTGCTGATGCTTTAAGTAGGTTATCCATGTAGAGTACCTCCCATGTTAATGAAGAAAAAATGGAGTTAGCAAAAGATGTGCATAGACTAGCACGCCTGGGAGTCAGACTTATGGATTCCACAGAAGGAGGAATAGTGGTGACCAATGGGGCTGAATCATCACTAATGTCAAAGGTGAAAGAAAAACAAGACCAAGACCCCATCTTGCTTGATTTCAAGGGAAATGTTCATAAGCAAAGAGTACTAGCTTTTGAACAAGGGGTGGATGGTGTGTTAAGGTATCAAGGTAGATTGTGTGTACCTATGGTGGATGGACTCCAACAGACGATCATGGAGGAAGCTTATAGCTCTATATTTTCCATTCAGCTGGGTTCCACAAAGATGTACCACGATTTGAGAGAGGTACATTAGTAGGAAGGTATGAAGAATGACATTGGTGAGTTTGTTGCCAAGTGCCCGAATTGCTACCAAGTGAAAGTATAACACCAAAGTCTTGGAGGGTCGGCTCAGAATATAGAACTTCCGGAATGTAGTGGGAGTTGATTAATGTGGATTTCATCACAGGATTGCCAAGGTCTCGGAGGCAGCATAATTCAATTTGGGTGATTGTCGATAGAATGAAAACATCCGCCCACTTTTTGTTGGTAAAGACTACTCATTCGATAGAGGATTATGCAAATTACATTCAAGAGGTGGTGAGACTTTATGGATTCCCGGTATTGATCATTTCAGATAGTGGTTCATAATTTACTACACAATACTTAAAGTCTTTCCATAAATGTTTCAGTTCAAAGGTGAACTTAAACACTGTTTTCATCCTCAGACAGATGAAAAAACAGAGTGTACTATCAAAACCTTAGAAGATATGTTGAGGGCTTGTGTGATTGATTTCAAGGGGAATTGGGAGGATCACCTACCTCTCATTGAGTTCCCTTACAACAACAGTTACCATTCGAGTATCCAAATGGCTCCATACGAAGCTCTTTATGAGAGAAGATGCAGATCTCCTTTTGGGTGGTTAAAAATTGGTGAAGCAGGGTTGATAGGACCAAATCTAGTTCACCTAGCCATGGAAAAGGTGAAGGTGATTAAGAGAGATTGAAAATGGCACAGAGTCGTCAAGATCCTACACAGGTGTTAGGAGAAGGTCATTGGAGTTTGAAGTGGATGATTGGGTATAATAGAAGGTTCCACCCATGAATGGTGTTTTGAGGTTTGGTAAGAAGGGGAAACTTAGCCCCCGCTATATTGGACCTTATCGCATAGCCAAAAGGATTGACAATGTAGCTTATGAGTTAGAGCTGCCATAGCAGCAGTTCATCCAGTATTTCATATATCTATGTTGAAAAAGCGCATGGGCGATCCTTCATTGACTGTACCAACTAAAAATGTTGGGATTAAGGATAGCTTATCCTATGAAGAGATTCTGGTTCAGATTTTAGATCGTCAAGTTCGCAAGTTGAGAAAAAAAGAGGTTGCATTAGTCAAGGTCCTTTGGAGGAACCAATATGTTGAAGAAGAGACTTGGAAAGATGAAGAGGATATGAAGAAGAGATATCCACATCTCTTTGAATCCGCAGAGAATGCATATCAAGGTACTATTTCTCTTCTTAGTACTTTATAAACTATGAGTAAGCATGTGGTTACATGTTTTTGTTTGTCAAGTGTTGAACTTGATATTACTATCCTTATTTTAGTGAAAGAAATCTCATTCGAGGATGAATGTTCCCAAGGGGGAGATATTGTAACATCTCACAATTTGAAATAGCTAAGAAACTAAAAATATTCATTTTTCGAAAGAAAAGAATTTTTATTTTGGAAAATTGCCTGAGTTAAGAAAGTGAGTTTTGGTCATTTTTTTAAACGGTCATAACTTCTAGCTCAGGACGAGTTAGAGGCAATTTTGATATCGTTGGAAAGCCCTTGGAGATACCTTTCCAACGTCGCTGAGTTTGCATTTTCGATATTGTCTGAGGGAGATATGCCTATCGAAAGTTGGGTTGTTAAAGTAAGGAAAGTCTCAATCCGGATTTAAGGAAGGGAAAACTATTCTTTTCACCAATTAATTTCCTATTTAATTTTAGGGGTTTATTTGGGGTAAAAACAAGTTTTATTTCAGATTAGAAAATTAAACTTTACGCTTAGCTCTTGGAGAAGATAGAAAAGAAAAAGAAAAGGGAGAAAAGTCAAGAATTCGCCAAGAACGTCAAACTTTACTAGTGGAATTTGTCGGGGGTGATCCCTACCAAGGTATGTGAGATCTTTTCGTGTTGGGTTAGTTCACCCACACACCAACCTATTTAAATTCAGCGATTTTGAGTAGGTTGAATGATAAAAAGTGAAGTTCTTGAAGAGCATTGTTGAATTCTTGTTGATTGAGTTGTTACATGACTAGTGTTGATTTGATTCATGTTTCCGGGTTGTTTTTCGAGTCAAATCTATTGGGTATTGAGAATACTAATGATACAAAGTGATTGGAGAGAAAACCATGGAAGTTTAGAGGGTTTAGAGATAAAAACTGAGGAGAAAAGTCAAGAACGCCTGTTCGTAGGGCCTTGGGGCGCGGTGCCTCCCAGAGCACTACATGACAATCTCTGTCCTTGGTGCCATGGGGAGCCGCCAGTTAGAACTCCCCAACTTTGCCTGTGAAGTTTGGGTCCTGGCGCCCCACGCCTCTCTGAGCGCCAAGGACGCCAGTTTTCCCCATTTATTCCCCAACTTTTCGTACTAGTTCCTAAGTGATGTACTCATGTTTCTTAATTGATTCCACCACTCTAAGGTATATCTAAACATCATGAAATCATTCATAAACATGAGATTATGAACCTTGAATCCATAATCCAATTCAAGAAAAGTTAAGATTAAAGTCAAAGAAGTTAAGAGTTAAGTCTAGAAGTTAGGGAGTAAGTCAAAACAAAGTTTCTTAAAGTTTCAAGAGTCTTTAATAAATGTTTTAACTTTGTTTTAAGACTCAAGTTTCAAGTTAAGTAAAGAGTAAAGAGTTGAAGTTGTTCCTTTAAAAATATAAGGGAAGTAAGAGCATGTTTGGATGAGCTTAAAAGCTGGTCAAACTGACTTAAAGTTCGGTTTTTGACTTATTAGAGTGTTTGACAATTATCAAAGTGACTTATTTTAAGTCAAAAATGACTTATTAAGCCAAAAGCTAAAAGCTAGGTGATGGGTGCTTTTTTTTTCAACTAAAAAGTCATTTTATGTTGACCAAATATATTACCTTTTTGTCCTTAATTCTTTATTATTATTATTATTATTATTATTATTATTATTATTATTATTATTATTATTATTATTAAAATTATTATTATTATTATTATTATTATTATTATTATTATTATTATTTATTATTATTATTATTATTATTTATTATTATTATTATTATTATTATTATTATTATTATTTTTAATATTATTATTATTTTATTTTTATTATTATTATTATTTTATATTTATTATTATTATTATTATCATTTTTATTTTATTATTATTAATATTATTATTATTATTATTATTATTATTATTTAATATTATTATTATTATTATTACTATTATTATTATTATATTATTATTTATTTTATCTTTAGTATTATTATTATTATTATTATTATTATTATTATTATTATTGTTATTATGATGATGATGATGATGATGATGATGATGATGATGATGATGATGATTTTTATTGTTATTTTAATTTTTATTATTATTATTATTATCATTATTATTATTATTATTATTATTATTATTATTATTATTATTATTATTATTATTATTATTATTATTATTATTATTATTATAAAAAGAATTGTGATGATGAAGAAATATGTGAATGATAGGAAATATTATTACTTATGGATGTAAAATATAAATTAGTTTTGTTTTAAGTTTTTTAAATATAAAAACCTTAAATTAATCAACTTTTTATCATGTTAACAGTTTTAAGGGTATTTGAGACATTTTGATAAAAAAAAAAGTGTTTACCAGCACTTATTTGTCAAATACATCAACTTTTTTTTTCAAGTGAAGCACTTTTATCCAAAAACATAACTACCTATTTTAAAAATAAGTTTCAGCACTTTCAAAAGTACTTTTTTAAAATTGCTTTTTTTAAGCACATCCAAACGGGCTCTAAGTATTCCCTAGGAGTTGATTTAAGGCTCAAGTTTCAAGCTAAGTAAAGATTAAAGAGTTGAGTTCATTTCTCAAAAACTATAAGGGAACTAAGTATTCCTCAAAGTTTATAAATGTTTTCACATTTAAGATACGAGGAAACTAAGATTTTCAAAAGAATTTTGAGCAAGAAAAGGGAACATCGATTTCAACAGAGCTTTTAAAGCTAAGTGTTGAGAAATTATCTCAACTCAAATAAATAAGTTGTTCTAAAAAATCTAATGATCTAAGTATATGTCTGAAAGTAGTATTGAGCACTGATATAGGGATGCGAGTTCATAATAACTCAAGTCTCCATAAACCATGTAGCCATTATGGGTCTTAATAGTCATACTTTTTAGATGATCACATAAGTTAAGCTAGTGTATCCACTAAGTTAAGTAGTTCTATGCTACGACAAAGTACAGGATAATTTTGGCAGCATGGACAAGACATTGTATCACCACTTAGGCTAATAGTGGTGGTTGTCAGTTAGAGAATCTCCCACGGAAACTATATTACTTCATATATATAAGTAAAGTTGAGTTTGTTATTGCATTATCTATAACGAACTAAGTATTTTCACTGTTTTACAAGCTTATATATATATATACATATATATATGTATATATATATATATGTATATATATATATATATATATGTATATATATATATATATGTATATATATATATATATATATATATATATATATATATATATATATATATATATATATATATATATATATATATATATATATGTATATATATATATATATATATATATGTATATATATATATATATACATATATATATATATACATATATATATATATATATTGCATGTGGTTTATTTCATTATATTAAGTCAAGTTATTCAAGAGTTGAGTAGAGTCAATGTAAGTGTTCCTTCTTAATTTTTTTCAAGCTTAACCTGCTATTAGAATTCCAACTCGCATACTCATGTATTGATGTCAGTTGTCCTGCATCGTATTATGATGCGGATGCAGGTAACCAGGATCAGCATCATCCAGCGCCTCGTTTATCCAGCTAAGCACTCGGAGTTAGTGGTGAGCCTCCTTGCATTCTAAAAGAAATATTTATTGCTTTTCGGTCTTTCTTTTTATAGGATGTTGTGGGGTCTGTCCCAACATCCATCTTAGTATTATAGAAATTTCATACACAGTCAGACAATTAGTATTGAGTCTCTCATCTTTGTATTGCTGATATTTTGTTATTGAGACTTAAATGTCATTTTGGCCAACTTATTTAGTTTATGTTATTGAATGAGTCTACTTAATTGAGTTAAGTCTCCGGTTAGTTAAGTAAGCCAGGACAATGGTCCGCTCAAGGCCAGCAATGATCATTGAGTGATGGTCATGTCCAAGGTTTAGGCTCGGGGCTTGACAACTTGTGTCACCGACTGTAGTAGAGATGGAGAAAGGTTCTGAGAGAGTTTCTGGACAGACATCAAAATTGACTTCTATAAATAGAGTTACAGATGTAAGAGTAGCTCCTTGATATTTCCACTAAGTGTACCATATGTGAGACACATCCTTAAGCTGGTAGGATGCCAACTAAACCCTACCATTACCAATCACTTGCATCACTCCAACGATATTCTTAACCTCCTCAATGAAGTTTTGTGGGTCCTCACCAAATTGTGACCCTAAAAACCCAGGTGGATTCATGCTAACAAAATTATAAACTGTAGTTGCCACTGATCCATTATTTTTATTAATAGGAACCATAACCTATTGATTGTTCTGGTTGGACACACTCTGAGCCAACATCTTAATGGTGTTCCTGAATTCAGCATTTGAGACTTCTTGTTCTGGGACTGGAGGAGCTGCGTTTGCATTTCATGCATAAAATCTACGAGAAGGCATGATCTTAAGCACATAACTATGAGTTAGAAAGGAGATCATACTGACGCACGATAAGAATATCCAGAAAGTGAAGTTTTTCCTAGAACACTTCATAGCCTCCCTTTACTTAGATCTAGTGCACTTCACACCCATGAATGGACTCTACTTAGTGCGGTTTTCAGACATCCTAGGACACTTAAACCTAGTGCTCTGATATCAAGTTTGTCATGCCCCGATCTACCCTCGTGACGCGGATACGGCACCTAAAACCCCAAGTGATCCCAAGCTAAACTTACTGGCATGATCATGAGCATACTAAAGATAATAAACTGATGCAAAACCTAAATAATAATTAAAAATGAAAAGTTGGGGAGTACTCATATATTATAACTTTGATAAATTGAACTAATGAGTTTAATACAAAGAAGATATTAACTCAACACTAAGTTGAATCTAACTGTGTCTGAAAATAGCCTCTAAATGACTAGAAATACGAAGACAGGCCCCAACTAAGTCTAGCAAAACTTAAACTAAAGGACCAAAAATGCAGAAAAAAACTCATGACTGTTGTCCTTGAAGAATGAGGACTAACCACTGATTCTGCTGAACTGGATATAGGGAAGCGATCTAAGAGTGATATGGATGTTCAGAACCTGAACCTACATCATGAGAAGATGTAGCGCACATATGCGCCAGTACTTAAAAGGTACTGAGCATGCAGGATAGAATTAAGTTGAAATAATATATAACTGAACAAAACAACAAAGCAATGATATAATCTGAACATGATACAAATACTGAATGTTGAGATGAATGAATGCAGTGACCAATTTATAACATGCTAAAACTGAATACTGGATATACTGATAAATGGTCATGCAGTGGAATCTGACTGAACTATGGGAGATACTAATAACCGATAAGAAACCATGTGAGCTAAATGTGGAGTCTGATGTATAAGCCTTATATAGAGGACTCAATATACCCAGCCATAGGTATAGAGGCATGCTGACGTGATCACTAAATTGATGCCCACATAGGGGACTTACAACCTACATGGCTAGTAGTTCTTGGACTATAAGGGTACGCTTAAACCTAGTCCAACTCGGTATTATGCAACAGTTAATCTGATATGATGCATTAATAACTGAGGCATGTATAACTGAATAAATAAAATATCTTACCTAGCATGTGTAATTCAAGAACTAAAGAAATACATAGATAGGGTTCTAGAATTCATTCATTTAGCTAAATATTAATGTACTTATCTGATTTGGATCATTCTAACAGCTAAGAACCCAACAATTCTAACATTTAAGAAACCCTAGGTCTAGTCATAATAAGGGATCAAGAAACTGACTGAAAACTAGGGACCTATCGGGTGAAAGGAACCCACTAGTGAAATCCCACATACATGGTAATGAATTCCATGGATAAATCCTTAGATTTTGGGTCTGGAACTGATGGAAACTTGTTGCGTTCTTGAACTAGGATTCTTGACCTTTTTCTCCTCTCATGCTTCTAATTTTCTATGTTTTTTATTAATGATTTGACTTAGGTAAGCTCTAGTTATGTTTCTAGGATTAAACTGACTAAAACCTCATGATTTAGGTTCTAAACGACGAATCTTAGGGGTACAAAGAAATAAGAAAAGATCAAAAGACCCTAAATTAACTGTTGTCGGAGTGAACTACATATTGATAGACGATCCATCGATGGATCCAGAATCCATCCTGTTAGTCCGTCGATGACTTCAAAGACCAGGTTTTGAGGGTCTCGACCTACGAAATGATAGACGATCCATCGATAGATCCACAATCTATTATATGAGTCCGTCGATCGACTATAGAGATCGGGTTCTGAGGGTCTCGACCTACAAACTGATCGACAATCTGTCATGTCAGTCCGTCGACCAAATTTAGAGACTAGGTTTCTGAGGGTATTGATCTATGGACTGATTGATGATCCATCGATGGATCCACGATGCATTATGTCAGCCCGTCGATCGACTTTAGAGACTAGGTTTTGATGGCCTCGACCTACAGTGATCAACGATTCATCGATGGATCCGTTATTCTTCATGTCAGTTCGTCGATCGACTTTAGAGACTGAGTTCTGAAGGCCTCAACCTACAGAGTGATCGATAATAGTTTACTTCCCTAGTTTACTTTTGGTTAGTATGTACTTTACAAATAAAATAAATTGTTAATCTTATTTGAGTATCTCGTCATGTTTCCTTCAACTCTACAGTGTATTAACAAGCTCTCACTAGTTGAAGCTAAACTTCATTGGAATCTATCAACTAAAGAAGATTCAAATATGAATCTTTCGGTAATAAAAAGATTTGAGTATCAAAATAAGCAAAAAGAATGTTGGTCGTAATAGAAAAGAAAGATGAAATAATAATGAAACAAATAAAAGAATGTTACGACTTCTTCCACTTAGCTTCAAGATCGCATTTTAATCATATATTGGGATGTTGAACTGTATCAATTCACTAAAAATTTTAAACTTAAGTGACCTTATAAACTTTCGTCACTCCCGAGTTGTGCCCATGTAATTTCTCGACCAATTCCACAAAAAAAAAAAAAAAAAAAAAAACTTCAAAAAAAAAACTCTAAATCACCCATACACCAAGTTAGAAATGACACATGCAAACTGAAAAATGGGTCTTTTAAAACACCAACTTACAGTTAACTGGCCTTCGCAAATGTGGAGACCACATGCGATCATGTAGCTCAGCCGAGTTGACCCTCTGCAAACTGCCACAAGGCTTTCCAACACAGAGGCTAGGCCAGTCAACCCTTCATGAATGAAACCAAGGTACAATGAACGCGAAGGGGGCTACCCTTCATGAATACGGCAAGATCCACACGTATGTAGAGGACCAGACACTTGGTCTTCATGAACATGGCACCAGCAACACTAATTAGTAGTTCCACAAGGAAGCCAAAGTCCTCCGTCTGGGGCTTGGAATTTGTTCTAAATCTGTCAATGCATAAAAACTATGCTACCTAGTGGAAACAACATTCCAAACTCAATAAAATCAATGAAACACCTAAAAAAGGTCATTTGGTCAAAAAATTTACCAAAGACTACACTTATAGTGAAATGCAAAACAAAACTCTAAGCGCCACAAAGTCATCATGATCACATGGCAAACTGAACCAAAGGTCGTTCTAGGCCAATCTAGGCATTCTAGAGCTATCAACTCACACAATTCAATTCAAGTGTGTTTACCAAGAAATTTGACCAAGGTCAAACATTGGCCAAAACTCAAAATCTAAAATGCCTAATTAAACAAATTTCAAATGAAAGCCTCTATACCCAAACCAATCATCAAACTAAAGAAAAATTACCCTTCCAGGGCTGATAGAACTGACATAATTTCAACCCGACATCAAATATCAAAATGTTGACTGAAGTCAACTCTTTAAAATATTAAGCCTCCCAAATGGCAAAATCTAAAAACACACCTGAACACCTCGGGAAGATGTCACCCAATCACACAAAAATGAACTCGAGGGTCGTTATAGTTTATGAATTTTGAAATAAACTTTATAATGCTGATTAACTAAGGCGAACCAAAGAAGTAAATGACGAAGTTTATATGACGACTTAAATTTAAAATGGAAATGAATTTATAGAATTCAACATTCAGATAAATGATCAAAGTGCAATCTTGAAGTTAGGTTGAAGAAGTTGCAACACCCTTTTGTTTTTTGCCGTTATTGTTTACTCTCCTTTTTCCCTCAAACCTAACATTCTTTTTATTTGTTATTCATTCTTGAGTGTTCTTTTGCCAAATGGTTCATATTTAGATCTTCTATGGTTGAAAGATTTCAATCAAATTCAGCATCAACTAGTGAGAGCCTACTAGTACACTTTAGAATGCAAGAAAACATGACGAGATTTTAAAAATTAGTTTAACAATTTCTTTAATTTTTCAAATATAAAATAAAAAAGTTAAGAAGATGCAAACTATTGTTGTACAATACTAGAAACTTGTTACAAATATATGATGTTCTAAATTAAGATATAAAATAAAAAATAATTTAAAATAATGTATTTAAAATAAAGTTGTATTTTGATGTTTCGCCCAAAGGAGGACATTAATATACACTTAGAATTTATAAACTATTTCTGAATTTGATAGAAAGTTAAAATTCATAACTCAAAGTATTAACAAATGAGTATATTATATTTGCGGTATTTGCTCTTCATTCGCACCCTGTCTCTGTTACGACCTTTAACGGTCTTAACTTCTCAAATTGATGTGAACAAATCAAATTCCATCTCGGAGTTTTAGATCTTGATGTTGCACTTTACGGTGAGAAGCCAACTGCTATTACTGAAACTAGCAGTACTGAAGAAAGGTCTCATTATAAGCACTGGGATCGATCTAACAGATTAGGCATAATGTTTATGTGAATGAATATTGCGAGCAATATTAAGACTACTCTTCCCAAAACGCAAAATATTTTCTGAAATTCGTGTAAGAATCCTCTCAAACTGCAGATAAGTCTCTTGCTGGGACACTAATGGATACTTTGACCACCAAGAAGTTTGATGGTTCACGTACCATGCATGATCATGTCATCAAAATGACAAACGTAGCAGCAAGACTTAAGTCTTTGGGAATGGAAGTGGAACAAAATTTCCTTGTACAATTCATTATCAACTCATTACCGTCTGAGTATGGCCCTTTCCAAATGAACTAATCACCATGAAATACAAATGGAACGTGCATGAATTGCACGGAATGTTGGTTCAGGAGGAAGTAAGGCTCAAGAATCAAGGAACCCACTCCATTAACCTTGTAAGTCATCAAGGAGTTGGAAAGAAAGGAAAGAAACATGCTAAAGGAAAACAGAGGCACCATAATGTTAATGAGTCCTCATCTCTAGTACATAAGAAGTAACATAAGAATGATAAGTGTCATTTCTGTGGAAAATCTGGACACTTTCAGAAAGATTGCCTGAAATTTAAGGCATGGCTCGAGAAGAAAGGGATTCCTTACAACACAAACCATAAACCAGAATGAAAGATATGTGTATATGGGGAATAGAGTAAAGGCTCTAGTCAAAGCTATAGGAACTTACCATTTGGTCCTTGATACTGGGCGCCACTTAGATTTACTTGAAACTTGTTATGTACCTTTTCTTTCGAGAAATTTAGTTTCTTTGTCTAAGTTGGATAAGACAGGATACTCTTTTAATTTCGGTAATGAATGTTTTAGTTTGTTTAAACATAATAATCTCATTGGTATTGGTACTCTTTGTGATAAGTTATATAAACTGAATCTTGATAATCTATTTGCCGAAACACTCTTAACTATATATCATAATATTGGAACCAAACGAAGTTTCGTGAATGAACAATCTGCTTTCTTGTGGCACAAATATTTAGGTCACATATCCAAAGAAAGATTGGAAAGATTAGTTAAGAATAAAATTCTTCCAAATTTGGATTTTACAGACCTTAACATTTGTGTGGATTGTATTAAAGGAAAACAAACAAGACACATAAAGAAAGGAGCCACAAAAAGCACACAACTTCTTGAAATTATACACACTGATATATGTGGTCCTGTTGATATTACATCTTTCACTTCTTGAAATTATACACACTGATATATGTGGTCCTGTTGATATTACATCTTTCAGTAAAGAAAAATATTTTATCACTTTTATTGATGATTTTTCACGTTATGGGTATGTCTATTTGTTGCATGAAAATTCTCAAGTGATAAATGCCTTAGAGGTCTTTATTACTGAGTTTCAAAGACAACTAGATAGAAAGGTAAAAAATAATCAGGTCAGATAGAGGTGGTGAATATTATGGAAGATATGATGAAAATGGACAACACCCAGGTCCATTTGCTAAATTCCTCAAAAAAAAAACATGGTATATGTGCTCAATACACAATGCCTGGAACACCACAACAAAATGGTATAGCAGAAAGGCGTAATCGTACATTAATGGAAATGGTTAGGAGTATGTCAAGTAATTCATCTATTCCTCTTTCATTGTGGATGTATGCTTTAAGGACTGGCATTTACCTACTTAATAGGGTTCCTAGTAAAGCAGTCCCAAAGACTCCTTTTGAACTATGGACTGGTAGGAAATCTAGTTTAAGGCACCTGCATGTTTGGGGTTGCCCGGTAGAAGTGAGAGTTTATAACCCACAAGAAAAGAAACTGGATTCAAGAACAATCAGTGGTTTCTTCATTGGTTATCCAGAAAAATCAAAATGGTATAGATTTTACTGTCCTAATCACAGTACAAGAATAGTTGAAACTGGAAATGCTAGGTTTGTTGAGAATGGTGAAGTCAGTGGGAGTGAAGAACCACGTAAAGTGGAAATTAAAGAAGTGAGAGTGAGGGTTTCTCTACCTTTTACTTCTTTTAAAGATGTTGTTCCTAAAGTTGGTGTACAACCTAACAATCGACAAGAACAACAAATTGATGCTCATGTTAATCTCAATGAAGTAATAATTAATGAACCTGCAGTAGACGTACCACAAGAAGTAGCATTAAGAAAATCTCAAAGACAAAAGACACCTGCTATTTTTTATGACTATTTGGTATATTTACACGAAACAGAAATTGAATTAGGAATTGATAATGATCCAATTTCATTTTCACAAGCTATTGAAAGTAATAATTCTTATAGATGGATAAATTCTATGAAAGATGAGTTGAAATCTATGGAACAAAATGAAGTATGGGACCTTGTTGAATTACTAGAAGGTTGCAAAACAGTTGGGTGTAAATGGGTCTTTAAGACCAAATGTGACTCAACTGGCAACATCGAACGTCACAAGGCCAGACTTGTTGCAAAAGGTTTTACTCAAAAAGATAGCATCGGCTATAGAGAAACATTTTCACCTGTCTCTAGAAAAGATTCACTCAGAATTATAATGGCTTTAGTAGCTTATTATTACTTAAAGCTACATCAAATGGATGTGAAAACAACTTTTCTAAATGGAAATTTGGAGGCAGAAGCTTATATGAATCAACCTGAAGGGTTCTCTTGTAAAGGAAATAAACACATGGTGTGTAAACTTAAGAAGTCATTATACAAACTTAAACAAGCTTCTCGACAATGGTATCTTAAGTTTAATGAAACTATTGTAACTTTTGGATTTAAAGAAAACACTATTGATCGGTGTATATATCTGAAGGTTAGTGGGAGTAAGTTTATTATGTTAGTCATGTATGTTGATGACATCTTGCTTTCTACTAATGATCTTGGTTTGTTGCATGATACCAAGAGATATTTATCTAACAATTTTGAAATCAAAGATATGGGAGAGGCATCCTATGTGATTGGAATAAAAATATTTCAAAATAGATCACAAAGATTATTAGGTTTGTCGCAGGAAACCTATATTAATAAAGTGTTAGAGAGATTTAGAATGGAAAAATGCTCATCAAGTCGCGTTCCAATTCAGAAAGAACATAAATTTAGTTTCAATCAATGTCCAAAGAATGAATTGGAACGTAAGCAAATGAATGATATTCCTTATGCATCAATAGTTGGGAGTCTAATGTATGCCCAAACATGTACTAGACCAGACATCAGATTCGTTGTTGAAATGTTGGGCCGTTATCAAAGTAATCCAGGAATGGATCACTAAAAAAACTGCGAAGAAAGTGTTGTGATATTTGCAAGGAACTAAAGATCATATTCTAGCTTATAGAAGATCTGATCATCTTGATGTGATTGGATATTCAAATTCAGATTATGTTGGTTGTGTGGATACACGAAAATCAACATTTGGGTACTTGTTCCTATTACCTGGAGGAGAAATATCATGGAAGAGTGTGAAGTAGTCTGTTATAGCTGCATCCACTATGAAACCTGAGTTTGTGGCATGCTTTGAGGCCACAGTTCAGGCTAATTGGATGCGAAACTTTATTTCAGGACTTGGACTAGTTGACAGTATTTCCAAGTCGTTGAAAATTTATTGTAATAATACTGTAGCAGTCTTCTTCTCTAAAAATGATAAGTATTCTAAGGGTGCCAAACATATGGAATTGAAATATTTTTCAGTTAAGGAAGAAGTCCAGAAACATAAAGTGACAATTGAACATATTAGCACCAAACTTATGATTGTTGATACTTTGACTAAAGGATTACCGCCCAAAATATTTGTTGAACATGTTGAAAGAATGGGTCTTATTAATAGCAATGAATGACTTTATGTAAAGATTATATTATGTTTATGCAATTGACACTTTGTGTTCAACTATATATATGTTTCTGTTGTTACCTGTTTTCTCTTGTATACGTTATGTTGAGAACGATGATAACAGGTATTGTTTTAGATAAAGATATTCTAAGCATTATGGTGGACCCATTATGTATTTGAAATGTTGTGTTAGGCAATAGACTAATATTGTAGTGTGATGTACCGTGGTTTCACGGTATTTCTAATACTTTTTCCTTAAGTTTAGTGTGTGTCGAGAGCCTTTTTGTGTTAATTTTGATATAAGTTTCTTTTTGCTTGCAGAAAATCTGTGCAAGGATGAACGCGGGAGTTTTTGAGAAAGAATTGCAGAAGAGACCACCTACGGAACCTATGACGGTCCATCGCGGCTGTGATGGTCCGTAGGTGGCATCGTAGTGAAGTGAGAAGTTGCTGAAGGAAAGTTGGGGAAGTCTGACAAGTGTGGGATTACGGAAGTCTATGACCGACCGTCACAGCTACGACGGTCCGTCCTGCATATTCATCGTAATGATCAGAGAGTAATCCCAGTACCCAAAATTCCAAAGTTCAAGGGTTTTGGAACGAAGACCCTCGACGGGCCGTCGTGCTTGCAACGGTCCGTCATACCTATCCGTCGAGGGGAATGAAGAAAGCAACATGAGAAGATGTGAAGTATGGGACGACGGAGGCTATGACGGTCCGTCGTGTCTAGCTCCAAAATTGTAGATTTTGTGGGAGGCACTACTGATGGTGCTGTGGATGCTGAGGACATTACTGAGGATGTCCAGACTACGCAGGGAGTGGGTTCCGGTGAACCGGACCCACCAGCTTGCTGATCATCGGCGCTTAGCGCCTCAGGTTTGCTTCACTTACCCTTTTACGTAGTTTAACTTTTCTATGCATTGGGGACAATTGCATATCTTTTGTTGGGGGTGGGGTAAATGGAAAGTGAGCACTTGGGTGAATTCTGAGTAGCCCAAGTTCACGATCCTCTTTTGGGGTTTTCTTGCCTGTGTTATTTTTCCCCAAAAGACTGATTACTTTTATTGTTGAACCGGCATGTCACATCTGATGTACATAGCATAAATCTGAAGCATGATGGCTAAAGTAAATATGATATCTCGATAATCAAAATGATGCATGACTAGGCATAGTAAGTGAAAATTGTGTGGTTTGAATCATGAAATTAAGATAAACTACTGCATGATCCTGAATCTAAGATTTGAACTAGGTGTCGAATAATCTGGGATTGCAAGGAATGTCAAGAGAGTGTGAGGTGAAATCGAATGTCCACCATTAATACTGAGCTAGAACTTGCCTGGTTAGTCCTGCTAAAAGTGAGTCAAAACAATCACTTAGGAAAGGATCATAGGCCCTTGTTCGAAAGAGTCAATCTTGAGCCTAAAAATAACAGAAAACCAAATGAAGTTAATCCCTTTTTGATCCAAATGAATTGAGCCTAAAATAGATCTTTCTTTTTCACCCCAAATGATCTTCTCTGGGAACAATGTGTTGGCCCTGGTCCCTCCTTGGATATGTGCACCTCAGTTTATGCCAAAAGCATAAGCTGAGGGTGGCTAATGCAGAAAGTAACCTTGTTTTGGCCCTGACCCAACCATGGGTATTGTGAACCTTGACTCATGGCAAAATCATGAGTTGAGGGTGGCTGCTATAAGGAAAACCCCGGAAAGTGGGGTTGAAAGAATGAAGAGAAAGAAAGAATAAAACAGAAGTGACTAAATATATATATATATATATATATATATATATATATATATATATATATATATATATATATATATGAATAAAAAGCAAAATAAACACAAGAAAAGAGAAAAGTCACTTACACATAAGGATAAGAAAGGGAAAACAGCAAAGTGAAAAGAAAATTTAGTAATAGGGCGAAATAAGATGATAAAAAGATGGTTCGCTTAGCCGATATGTCAAGGAGGGCAACAAGTCACTAAAGTATACCTAAATACACCCTACCTGACCCTGAGCCTATGTTACAAGCTAAAAAAAAAGTCCTATTGTGATCCTAAGTGCGTATGATGAACTTGAAGTAGTGAAAATAAGGGCAAGCCTATGGCAATATGTATAAATGAGTGGTGAATTTGTTCTGAGAGTGAGTGTCGAAACGTGATCCTTATACTCAAACTAAAATCATTGTGTGAAAAATGAGGATGTTATTTGAAGTGAGGACAGGAGTTGTAATACCAGAAATATTAGCATCTCGGTGAGAAATTGAAGAGGATAGGCATCATTGCGTAGTAAATCTGGGTTATGGTTTGATTCTACACAAATCAATGCCTAATAGTGAGACCATGCATGAACATAATGAGAATAATCGAGATTGATAGCCAAATGATTGCGGAAGTTAAAATATGGATACTTTTGTACAAAGAATTTGTAGTGAGTCATAGTGCGTCGCTTGAGGACAAACAACGAATTTAAGTTGAGGGTGTTGATGTACCGTGGTTTCACGGTATTTCTAATACTTTTTCCTTAAGTTTAGTGTGTGTCGAGAGCCTTTTTGTGTTGATTTTGATATAAGTTTCTTTTTGTTTGCAGAAAATCTGTCCAAGGATGAACGCGGGAGTTTTTGAGAAAGAATTGCAGAAGAGACCACCTATGGAACCTATGACGGTCCGTCGCGGCTGTGACGGTCCGTAGGTGGCACCGTAGTGAAGTGAGAAGTTGCTGAAGGAAAGTTGGGGAAGTCTGACAAGTGTGGGATTACGGAAGTCCATGACGGACCGTCACAGCTACGACGGTCCGTCCTGCATGTTCATCGTAATGATCAGAGAGTAATCCCAGTACCCAAAATTCTAAAGTTCAAGTGTTTTGGAACGAAGACCCTCGACGGGCCGTCATGCTTGCAACGGTCCGTCATACCTGTCCGTCGAGGGGAATGAAGAAAGCAACATGAGAAGATGTGAAGTATGGGACGACGGAGACTATGACGGTCCGTCGTGTCCATGACGGTCCGTCACGTGGTCCGTCGACCCAGACGCGTTTGGACAGATTTTTAGTAAATAGAATCCTTATTTGATTAGGTTTTGTTTTTCTTATAAATAGTTGGAAAAACCTCGTTTTTGGGGTTAGACATTCTGGATAAGTTTTAGTTTATAGTTCTTGAATTATATTATTAAATTCTCGATTTTGGGAATTAAGATATTTTTCGGGAATTGATTGTTGTGGATTTCTGATTAATCAAGTTAAATTCTGGGAAATCATTGGTTCTCATAAAAAAAGTAAGTGCATGAATTCTTCCATTAACCATATGAATTGTGTAATTACGAACATGGGTAACTAAACCTCATAGCTAGGGTTGTGGGAACCATGAGTGAATAACAAGGTAGTAATCTAACTTCAATAACAATTCTAGAGTGGTGTCTTGCATGTATTGATAATTCTTTCGTTTAGAATTCTTTTTAACGGTGGCCAACGTTAGAACTTGCCTTAATGCTACTTGCCGGACCAAGGAGGTAGATAATAGGAAAAGAATTATCAACATAGATTTAGTGTAGACTATCTAATAGACTAGTATTGGTTGGTACGAGTTAATAGCTTAGTCAAATACCGAATACGATGTTTAATTGAGGTAAAGATAAGGGTTAGTATAGCAACACACGTAGCCGGACCAAGGTGCGGAGTGAAATTCTCTAGATGCCGGACCAAGGATTTAGAGATACATAACTTATTACTTTACGTGCAAGATATCAGGATAGAGCTGTTATAGTTAGATTTACCAAGTTAGGAACCTGTGGGGAACACTAAAACCCTAGTTACTTTTATAATTTGAATAAACTCTGAAAGTTAAATTTGTTAGTTGTTCATTCTTATTTAGTTAATCATTTTCATTAATTTAGAAATAAAACCCCCCTTTTTGTCTTTTGGTTTATTGGAAAACAGTTGGCTAAATAATAGTAATAATAAAATAAAGTTAAGTCTGAACTATTTTCCTTGTGGGATCGATCCCTACCTCATTAGTTGGTTCTTTACTTGATACGACCGCTTTACTTCTTATTTGAGAAGTAAGTTTGAGCGTATCATAGTGCATGGAAGGGACTATACC
The DNA here is from genome assembly GCA_016801875.1 of Solanum sitiens. Taxonomy (NCBI): domain Eukaryota; kingdom Viridiplantae; phylum Streptophyta; class Magnoliopsida; order Solanales; family Solanaceae; genus Solanum; species Solanum sitiens. The sequence goes on from JABWTJ010001155.1 coordinate 110,313, forward strand.
AAATAAAGTGGTGTACAACCGCCATGACTCATATTAGTTTATTTACTTAATAAAAACAAATAATATTGAATTTAGTATATGTGCACATTGTAATTGAAATGTTTATTAAATTATTAAGTAAATGATGTTACGTGTGTCAAGTGGGAGAATGTTAGTTTTATGACCCACTCACATTAATATTATTTTGGTTTAATATTTAATTACTAACTAAATTCTAATTCTCATTGGATAAGTAGAGAGGTGGAGAAGTGGGGAAGTGGGGGAGTGGAGAAGTTACTTCAACTACCCATTAAGTCTTCCACTTTACCCATTACCTCTTCCAACTATCCATTATCTCCACTACTCACCATGATGGAAAGGTGGGAATGATGTTAAAACACACTCTATTTAAAGGGTCCTCTCTCTGCCATAAAGATATAGTCTTATCCATCAAATCTATACATAAAGAATTAGGCAAGAGAGAGAAACAACTTCTAAAGAACCAAAAGAAAAGATTTCCGCTCAATCAAGTCAAAAATTATATGGCGGATTCGGGTATGTATTCTTGACTGAAATATTATAGTAATAAATATATGTGAAAATCATATAGTTCTACAATTATGAATAATTGATAGGATTTCTAAATTTTAGATTATTTGTGTTTCACAATCATTAAAAATCCTTATATCATATCCTTCTCAATGTGAGATATACTTAACCACTATATGTATTAACCTCTATCAATTCATGTGTTATATGTAACTCTAAAAGTTTAGAAATCTTCAGCATCTCCTTCTGACATTACGTCATTTTGTTGTCATTAAATTGTTCCTAGATTTCTTCAACAGACTTTTTGCATAACCCAAGAGCTTTCTGGTTATCGAATAATCTAATTTTTAAAAAACTCAACTTGTAAAATCGCCTTCCGGGTACAATTGTACTGTAGGTCAACTATGGTAGGATCTTTTTCCCTTCTAGCTAAATCTGAAGAGAACCACAATATACAACAAATATAAATTATTTGCAAACACAATATACAATAAATATAATACAAGTACTAATATTTGCTTCAGTTTGGTTGAGATTATCAAGATCTTCTTAAACACAAAGAAGTTACTTTGATTATTCCCTTCGTAGCCATTCTTGAAGACAAACTAAAACAAGCACCAATTTCGGAACAATGAAATCCTAAATAAATCTAGAAGATGTCCTCCCGTACTAAATACAGATTCAGATGCGACACTTGAAAATGGAACAACTAATATATCACAAGTTATTTAAGCTTGAGTTAGAAATCTAACTTTGTGCATTTTCCATCAGTGTGGGATGTTAAATTCTTTAGTGTCATCTTCATTTTATTCATCAAAATATTTATCTAATTCTATTCTAGCATCCACACCTCCACTGACAGATTTATATTGCTTTAGATCTTTCAAGAATTTATCTAAAAGTCTTTTACCTTGGGTACTTACTTGACTACCAGTAATTAATTCTTATTTTCAACGGATTGACCCATTTTTGATGTCCATTAGAAGCATCTTTGTCAGTAACTCAATATATTTTTGTATATTTTAAAGGTACATATCTTCAAGATCCTATTATTACAATATAAAGTCACTATATAGTCATTCTTAACTTATCTTCTAAGTTATAAAGGAAATTATTGTAATATATACCATGAACCTTGTATATTATTCTCCTTCTTCTTTCTTCCTCTCTTTGTTTTATCAAAACAAAAGTTCATTCATTTTTTATAAGAAGAAGAGGAAGAAAGGAAGAAGACGAAGAAGAAGAAGAAGAAGGAAGAGGAAGAAGAAGAGGAAGAAGAAGAGAAGAGGGAGAGGGAGAGGAAGAGGAGGGCGGAAGAACCTCAACCTACATATTCATATACTTAATACTCCTAAAAGGATATCAAAAGAAATGCAAAAAGACAACTTTGAATTGGAAATCCAGTTAAACTTATACCTATGCAAAAGGGATACTGGATAGTCTTGTTTTTTTTTATGTAAAATGTAAAATATAGAAGCAAAGATCATATGATGAACTCCAAGAAACTGTTACGCAACTTTGAATTCTCAAGAAAATAAATTAGCAAGAAAAAAGCCAATACAAACAAGAAAAATGAGCCTAAGATTTAAAAAAAAATGGTTTTCTATACCTCTTTGCTATCATCCATTAAGCCAAAATTGAAGGGTGAGAAAATATTTGTTAAATAAAACGAAATAAAAACTATTGAGAAAGATTAGATAAGGATTGTTGTGCATCAGAAGTTTTATTTTTAAAAAAATCTAACCTTGTAAAAGTCACCTTCTAGGTACAATTACATTGCACGTCAACTACGTGAGGATCTTTTCCCGTGCTAGCTGAATCTGTAGAGAACAACAATATACAACAAATATAAATCATTTGTAACAACAATACACAATAATTATAAGAAAAGCACTAATACTCTTCTCAATTGTACTGTACGTCAACTACATTAGGATCTTTTCCCGAGCTAGATAAATCTGTCAAGAACCATAATATACAACAAATATAAATCATTTGTAACAAAACTACACAATAATTATAACAAAAGTACTAATACTCTTTTCAATTTGTTCGAGATTATTGAGATCTTCTTAAACACCAACTTAAGTAGAGTTAACTACTAAATGTAAAAGACTAAATTATTTGAAATATAAATTACCTAAAAACAATAACAATGTAATGATAACCAAAGTAAATTTATTATCTAATACTTAAAGGTAAACATAGAAGTAACGAACTAATGCAAAATAGGTCATAACAATAATCACTAACATTAAATTTATTATGTTATACTTAAAGTCAAATAGAGAAGTAAAGAATTAATGAAAACTAGTTCTTAACAACAATCACTAAAAATGAACATCAATAATCAAACAAAGTAGGTTACAAAGGTAGGGAAAAAACATGAACTGCGATCAAAATTAACCAAAACTAACCATAATAATAAATCATTATTAATGAACAAAAAGGTTGCCTGGAAAAGTTCACCATCACTGGAGAACAACAAAAACTACAACAACCATCTAAACTAAAATTATCAACACAAAAAAAATGAAATAATACTTAATCGAACTTAACAAAAAAAGAATATGACTAGTTGAGGTTTAACTTTTCTATCCAGGTCTAAAGAATAGACTAAAGTTATACTAAAATAGCAACAACCTCACTAAAATTAAACAACACTGCCAAAGATGTTGGCAAAATAGATGAACCACTCTCGAAGAAGATGTTAACACAGAGAAACTCAGATTTTCTATTGCTTTTCAAAAACAAAAATACAAGTCTTTAATAATAGAACTTGGAAATAAACAAATCGTGAGAAAAAATGGAGCACTAGTTTAGCACTAACCCATTACCTGATAACTGACTAACATCAACTAATTAGAACTGCTAGAGAAAAATAAAAGACTCCTAAAAGTACTTCCACTAATAGCACTAAACTTTTGAATCAGTCAACTAATAAAAGACATTCTTACAAATAAAAAGTTAAAGAAACACAGGGAAAATCAAAATAGACTTCAAAACATATGACTCCATAGTAGCAAATCTCGCCAAAAATGGAGGGTTGATGAAGACCTGGTTTATTGTTGTTAGTTAGTGTTGACCAAAAATCCTGAAAATGAAAAACAAAGGGTAAAAGAGTTGTTTGTTGGTTGCGGAAGCTTGAGCTTGATCTTGTAGGTCGCAGTTATGAGCACTAACGAAGTGGAGCAGTGAAGTTTTTCTGGTGAGATCTAGTGGTTTGTTTTTCATTCACTTAAGTGGGGAAGAGGACGAACTAGGGTCTTGCAGGTGAGATCTGGGGTTCGTTTGTCGTCCACTGGAGTGGAGAAGATAACGGAGTAGGGGTTTTTGTTATAAGAACTGGGGTTTGTTTGTGTTCACTTGATTGGTGAAGAGAATGGAAGGGGGGTTGGTTGTGAGAAATAGGGATTCATTTGTGTTCACCAGAGTGGTGACGAGGAAGGGATGGAGTTTTGGTGGTCAGATCTGGTGGTTCATTTGTCGTTCGCTGGAGTGGGAAATAGGATGGAGTGGGGTTTTCGTTTCAGGCTGTGTGGTTGTAGGCGGAGTTACTGTTGGTTGTGGTTTGGTGCTCTGGTTCGCTGGAGGGTGGATCTCCTTACAGATAGAAACGTGAGAATGGAGAAAGGAGGATACGACAGTGGTTTTGGGTATGATAGGAGCTTTGAGCTCATTTGGTTATCGTGTTTTGCCAAAACTTGGAGCTCACCGATGAGTTCTTCTATCGGTGAGAGGTCGTGGTGAGGGAAAAAACTAGAGTGTGGTTGGTGGTGGAACCTTTCTGGTGGTTTGGTGGTTTCATGATTGTTGTCTTCTTCAGCAGTAAGGGGAGAAGACGAGTGGTGGTTTGAGTTGTTTCCCAGAACAATGGTGGAGTTGAGATCTAGACATGGAGGGAAAAACTTTTTATAGGACTCTCCATTTTAGAAATTCCTCTCTCTCACTCTCACTCTCTCCCCCCCCCCCCCCCCCAAAAAAAACACCTAAATAAATTCACCACTTATTTACTTCTTGATTAAGTAAAGAATTATAAAAGCAATCAAAATTATTGACTATTAAATTGTGCTAAAAACAATATGATAATTAATTATTTATATATGTAATTCATTAGTTGTATTTAATGAATTAATAGATTGCGCTCAAATAAGTATAATTAATAGCATATAAAAATATAATTTAATAAAAAAAATGGTGGTTTAGAAAAATTAAACAATCTTGCATATTCTATGCACTGTGAAAAAAATATTAATAATTGAAATCAATCAAAATTCAAAAGAAACTAATAAAATCATAACATTTTTAAAAAGAAGGAAAATTATCAATAATTGTATAAAGTTTGAACTATTTACAAAATAAAAATTTAAAGTATGCTTTTAAAATATCAGTCCAAAATTTAGTGTCAACAACATTTAATTGATAAAAAAAAAAAAAGAACGATCACAAAAATTTCAAGAAAATGAATATTTGATGTCACATAAACTAAACTAGATATTCTCAATGTAGGGAGAAAACCGATTTGAAGAAATTTGGTAACTTTTCACGTGCACCCGGTCGCTGCTCACTAGTTCACCTACAATGATTCCTAACTTTAACAAAAGAATTCTCAAAGTCATGTCTCAGACCAATTTCCTGAGAAACATTATTTGAAAATGTTTTCTCAAATTCAATAGCTCTACTTAACATTAGGTAGAGCATAAAGACTTTTGCAATTGAGTTGTTCATCATCACAACTTTCTTGAAACCTTTTAAACCTAACATATTGCACGACTTGTCTAACACGTTAAATAAAAGAATAATTTTCTTTTAAATTTTCCTGAAAGATGAGATTTACAATGTGCGCCATACACCTCACTTGAATGTGATTACCGTTCATCAAATCAGTTTCCATCTTAGTCAATTGCTTAGAAAATTCTTTTACAATCACATCGATTGAGCTGACATTATCAATTGTGACAGTGAAGATTTGATTTATTCCTTCACTTATGTAAGCACCTAACAAATTAAGTTTAAGATAAACATTTGAGTCAATACTTGCATACTAAAATATATTCAACACTCAGAAAACACATGCCCTGCACAATCGATCAAAGAAGGGACTAAAATGAAATAACTCGACAAAGATAACAGATGTAAAACACTACACTCACATACCTAAATTGCATACTCATTATTATTCAAATGGAGAAACCAAAAAAAAAACAAGTAAAAAAGGGAGAAAAGCCAAAAAGAAACACATTAAGAAGAAGGTTAAATAGATAAACAAAAAGAGAGACGGAGACTTTACTATGTACCTACGAACGAGAGAGAAGGATTAATCAAATAAACATGAGATCTGAGAAGCAACTGAGCAGTGATCAACAACAAGAGTCGAAGAGACGAAGATACGTACATGTGGTTTTACAGCTTACACCTTAACCTCTTTTAAACTTTAGTGATTTTTTGAATTTCTTGACTTGCTCAGTAGTTTATAAGGCAGAATATATAATTACAAAAAAGTAAATACGTTTTCTTGGCTTTATGGCTTTAACCTTTAGATTTAGGACTAACAAAGGAAAAATTTATATAATTACTCTTATGTATCTGGGCAAAATATTATATGAGGTTAATATACCTAAAAATGTAAATATGGTAAGTCTTAACTAGCTAACAAATTATCCAATAATTAAATTGAATAATTCGCCTCACCCCAATAAGCATTTAATTATAAAACTTTAATACGTTCCCATACCATTTTTTCGATAATCCAATACCAATTGGTCAATAAGTCAACTTTGTGGTTGGATTATCAATTACATCCCTACTTCTCGGTATTCCTTGCTTGATATGATAATTTTCATCTCTTGTCAAATGTTTTGAGCCATAATTAACAATATAGTCATTTAAAATATTTCATGAGCTCTCCCGTCATGCTATCATGATTCTACCTACTAAGGAGTTGAGGGTTCAGTGCTTTATTCATGGGTTAAGA
>JABWTJ010001156.1:0-116734 GCA_016801875.1 Solanum sitiens
TATTGTTATTATTATTGTTATTATTATTGTTATTCTTATTATTATTGTTATTCTTATTATTATTCTTATTATTATTATTATTATTATTATTATTATTATTATTATTGTTATTATTATTGTTATTATTATTATTATTATTATTATTATTATTATTTTTATTATTATTATTATTATTATTATTATTATTATTATTATTATTAATTATATTATTTTTACTAATTATTCATTATTAATTATTATTAGTATTGGTTATTATTAATATTATATTATTATGATATTATTATTATTATTATTGTTATTATTGTTATATTGTTATTATGTTATTATTATTATTATTATTATTCTATTATTATTAATTGTTATTATGTATTATATATTATTATTATTGTATTATATGTTTATTATTTAATTAATATTATTATTAATTGTGATTAGTTATTATGTTATTAATTATTATTATTATATTATTACTATTAATTAATTATATTATGTTATATAAACTTTATTATTACTATTAATTATTACTATATTAATTTATATCACTAAATTATTATTACTATTATGTATATTACTATTATTATTATTACTATTATTATATATTATTATTATTATTAAATACTTATTCAACTATTATTTTATTATTATTATTATTACTTATTTAACTATTATTATTATTTTATTATTATTTTATTATTATCATATATTATTATATTATTATTATTATACTATTATTATTATCATTCATTATTTTTATTATACATTATTATATTAATTATATAATCATTATACATATTATTAATTATTATGCATTATTATTATTATTATCATTATCATTATTATTATTATCATTATCATTATTACTTATTATCATTATCATTAATTATTATTATCATTATCATTATTATTATCATTATCCATTATTATCATTATTATTATTATTATAATTAATTATTATTATATTTATTTTTATTATTTCATTATATTATTATTAATTATCATTATTATTATATTATTATTATTATTATCATTATTATTAGTATCATTATCATTATTAATATTTATCATAAATCGATTATTATTTATCATTATCATTATCATTATCATTATTATTATTATCATTATCATTATTATTATCATTATCATTATTATCATTATTATTATTATCATTATCATTATCATTATTATTATTATCATTATCATTATTATTATCATTATCATTATTATCATTATTATTATTATCATTATCATTATTATTATTATCATTATCATTATTATCATTATTATTATTATCATTATCATTATTATTATTATTATTATTATTATCATTATTATTATTATCATTATTATTATCATTATTATTATCATTATTATTATTTTTATTATTATCATTATTATTATTATCATTATTATCATTATTATTATCATTATTATTTACATTATTATCATTATCATTATTATCATTATTATCATTATCATTATCATTATCATTATCATTATCATTATCATTATCATTATCATCATTATCATTATCATTATCATTATCATTATCATTATCATTATCATTATCATTATCATTATTATTATCATTATCATTATCATTATCATTATTATCATTATCATCATTATCATTATTATCATTATCATTATCATTATCATTATCATTATCATTATCTTTATTATTATCATTATCATTATCATTATCATTATTATTATTATTATTATCATTATCATTATCATTATCATTATCATTATCATTATCATTATCATTATCATTATCATTATTATTATTATTATTATTGTTATTATTGTTATTATTGTTATTATTGTTATTATTGTTATTATTATTCTTATTGTTATTGTTATTGTTATTGTTATTGTTATTGTTATTGTTATTGTTATTGTTATTGTTATTATTGTTATTATTATTATTATTATTATTATTATTATTATTATTATTATTGTTATTATTGTTATTATTATTATTATTATTATTATTATTATTATTATTATTATTATTGTTATTATTTTTATTATTATTATTATTATTATTATTATTATTGTTATTATTATTGTCGCTCCTCTAGACATATTCGACATCATTCTCGGACAAGAGTTCTTACAGCGCTGCCACACGGTGATCGACCCCTACCTCCAACAACTCATGGTCATGGAGCAGGAAGGGTCTTGTATGGTACCTTTAGTCAAGGTGCCAAGGAAGGAAGGACTCGCCCACTTATCGGCCATGCAGATTGTGAAGGGCCTAACGAAAGGAGAGCCGACGTTCCTAGCTACCATTGCAAGTTCAGGAGAAGACAATGGTACTATGAAGTCCTTGCCACCGCTCGTAGAGAAAGTCCTTGAGGAAAACAAGGACGTGATGCCGGACGAGATGCCGAAGACTCTACCTCCGAGACGCGAGGTAGATCACAAGATAGAGTTGGAGGTCGGAGCCAAGCCACCTGCACACGCACCTTATCGTATGGGTCCACCCGAGTTAGAGGAGCTAAGGAAGCAGTTGAAGGAGCTCCTCGAGGCTGGTCACATCCGTCCAACCAAGGCACCTTATGGCGCGCCAGTGCTTTTCCAGAAAAAGAAAGACGGGTCGTTGCGCTTATGCATCGACTATCGGGCGCTCAATAAGGTCACGATAAAAAACAAATATCCTATCCCGCTGATTGCAGATTTTTTTGATAGACTTGGGCAGGCCAAGTACTTCACCAAGATGGACCTCCGGAAAGGCTACTACCAAGTACGCATCGCGGAAGGGGATGAACCAAAGACAGTGCGTGACTAAATACGGAGCATATGAGTGGTTGGTGATGCCTTTCGGCTTAACCAATGCACCCGCCACCTTTTGCACGCTGATGAACGAAATTCTTTATCCTTACTTGGATCTGTTCGTGGTGGTGTACTTGGATGACATAGTCATCTATAGCAACACCTTGGAGGAACACGTGGAGCACCTGAGGAAAGTCTTCCAAGTCTTACGGGAGAACCAGCTCTATGTCAAGCGGGAGAAGTGCGAGTTTGCCCAGTCCGAGGTGCACTTCTTGGGCCATGTTATCAGCCAAGGCAAACTCCGAATGGACGAGGCGAAGATTAGGGCGATCCAAGAGTGGGAGGCGCCCACGAAGATGATCGAGCTGCGATTATTCCTTGGGCTTGCGAACTACTATCGCAGGTTCATCAGTGGCTACTCCGCTAAAGCCGCTCCACTGACCGAGTTGTTGAAGAAGAATAAGCCGTGGGTTTGGAGCAAGGAGTGCCAAAGAGCGTTCGAAGGTCTCAAGGCCGCAGTAACAGAGGAACCGGTCTTGATGCTGCCTGACTTCTCAAAGACCTTCGAATTACATACGGATGCCTCAGATTTTGCCATTGGGGGAGTCTTAATGCAAGATAGATACCCAATAGCCTTTGAAAGCCGCAAACTAAACGAGGCCGAACGACGGTACACTATGCAGGAAAAAGAGATGACGGCCATTGTACATTGCCTACGCACATGGAGACACTACTTGTTAGGCTCCAAGTTCGTGGTCAAGACCGACAACGTTGCCACTAGATACTTCCAATCACAATAGAAGATCACCCCGAAGCAAGCTAGATGGCAAGACTTCTTGGCATAATTTGACTATGTCCTGGAGTATAAGCCGGGAAGGGGCAATGTCGTGGCCGACACACTTAGTAGGAAGGCCGAGCTTGCTGCCATCACTACAGTTCACTTTGACATTCATGATGCGATCAAGGATGGCATGCAACACGATCCAGAGGCCAAGAAGCTAATAGAGTTGGCTGCCCAAGGCAAAACCAGGCGCTTTTGGGTAGAAAATGGCTTCTTGCTCACTACAGGTCGAAGGGTCTATGTACCCAAGTTCGGGTCTATCAGGCGGCGCATCATAAAGGAAATCCACGACACACCGTGGGCTGGGCATCCGGGGCAGCGACGTACGAGGGCACTGATCGAGGCTATTTACTTCTGGCCGCGCATGCGGGACAACGTCGAGTGTTATGTGCAGACTTGTCTTGTGTGCCAACAAGACAAGGTGGAGCAAAGGCAACCGGGAGGGTTACTAGAGCCACTACCCGTAGCAGAACACCCGTGGGAGAGCGTGACCATGGACTTCATCACTTTCTTACCAAAGTCCGACGAGTTTGGTACTATCATGGTCGTGGTGGACAGGTTTTCAAAGTATGCTACCTTCATGCCCGCCACAGCCGGTTGCACCACAAAAGAAGCTGCTCGATTGTTCTTTAAAAACGTGGTAAAGTATTGGGGACTGCCGAGACATATCATTAGTGATCGAGACCCCCGCTTTATCGGGAACTTTTGGAGGGAGTTGTTCGAGGTACTTGGCACGAAGCTTCACTTCTCCACAAGTTTCCACCCGCAGACCGACGGCTTGACCGAATGCGTCAACGCCTTACTAGAGTGCTATCTAAGGCACTATGTTAGTGCGCATCAGAAAGATTGGGCCAGACTCCTAGACATGGCGCAGTTTTCCAATAATCTGCAGAGGAGTGAATCCACTGGGCGCACACTATTTGAGTTGGCGACAGGCCAACAACCCCAAACTCCGCATTCGTTGCCGACTGCTTTTAAAGGAAAGAGTTTGGGTGCCTACCATCTTGCCAAGGGATGGGAAGAGCAGCTTGACACCGCCAAATCCTACTTGGATAAGGCGGCCAAAAGGATGAAGAAGTTCGCCGACCGCAAGCGTCGTCGCACAGACTATAAAGAAGGCGAAATGGTCTTGGTAAAATTCAATCCAAGATAGTTCAAGGCACTAAGAGGCGTTCATCAAAACTTAGTGCGTAAATATGAGGGTCCGTTCAAGATCATTGCCAAGGTGGGCAGGATCTCGTACAAGTTGGAGTTAACTCCACACTTCAAGATCCACCCGGTATTTCATGCGAGCGTCCTCAAGCCGTACCATGAGGACAAGGAAGATCCTAACCGGAACCGATCACAACAGGCTCCCATTACTGTTACTGCCTCGCACGACCGAGAGATTGAAGCTATCATAGATTATCAAGCCAAACGGAAGCAAGGTCAACAAGCCAGCGCCATGTTCCTAGTGCATTGGAAGGGACAAACTCTAGAAGAGGCCACCTGGGAGAAATATGAAGATTTATGGCAATTCAAGGACAAAGTCGAGGAGTTTTTCAGCAATGTGCCGCGGTCGTCGCATCATCAGGTGGGGGAGCGTGTGACGTCCCGCCACGATTTCAGCCCAATTCCGCGTCCGGAAAAGGGTAGAATGCTCTAGAGTTGTGTGGAGAACTCTAGAACATTCTAGAATTCTCAAGAAGGCTAGAGAGGGTCCCAAAATAGTGTAGAATTCTCTAGAAGAGGGACCAAAAGTGTAAATATTAGGGACTTGTGAAGTAAATACTAATTGTACTTTAGTCCCTAGGAAGTAGTATAAATAGGGGTGCCTCTCATTTGCAAAGGCATCAAGCAAAGTGTAAGCATTCTCCAAGCAATACACTAAGCCTTTTTCAAAGCTCTCTTCTTTGTTCTTTCTAAGTTCTTTTTCAATCATTCTCTTAGCGGTCTTAGCATAAAGGGCTTACTTGAGCTTACAAGATCGTGAAAGATTCGTGAGTAAGTTGTCCAGTGCCGCACGGTGTCTTACCAAATACTCTAAGTCCGTGACAACGTGGATTATTATTATTATTATTATTATTATTATTATTATTATTATTATTATTATTATTATTATTATTATTATTATTATTATTATTATTATTATTATTATTATTATGGGCTCCTTGAAAAGTCTTGAAATGGGCTCCTTGAATGAAAGAAGAGTCAAGGATGAACTACCATACCTCAATATGAATAAACCCACGAAATTTGGTGAAGAAACTTGAAGAATTTGGACTTCTTCCTTGGAGCTTGAAGCTTCTTGAAAATGGAGGTTTTTGGAGAAAGGTTTTGGAAAGATTTTTGATTTGAGCTTTAGGGTTTGAAATAGAGGGTGAAATGAGGTTTAAAGTGACCTAAAACAGTCCACATATAATCCCTAAAGTTCCCAAAAGACCCCTAAACCATTGGATCCATTTCCAAAATCTAATTTGACTTAAAAACGACCCGGCCAAATCTAGGACTTGGCTGCGCGTCACGGAGGGAGCTTCTGATTCTTGACTTTCAGCATTTTGACGCAGTGAGCCTCGTTCCACTCGCGCTACCCATAGGAAAATTCATTGACAGGCGCATGACACGAGGCAGGCTTCAAATCCTGGCCCTGCATGCTTCCTTGGGCAGCTCCGTTGTCCCACGTTTGGGTCCTCCTTGGGGGCCCTTTGGATGGTCCCCGAGGAGTCGTACCCGAACATTTTGACCCTTGGTACATCCCTCTAGGTACTAGGGTCATACCCACTGGTTTTATACACCAAACACTACCTAAAAACATTCACCAAAATCAAGGACACACTAGCACATTTTCTGAACGTCATGGACGTTTGACCTCTAAACATTGCAAACTGACTTGTAATGCTAAAGTTAATTAATTTAACACATTATTAATTCATGAAACACATGGGAAGCTCTAGTTTGAAATATTCCATTTTTAGGGTCGTTACAATCTCCCCCACTTTAAGCAACATTGTTCCTCGAATGACGCTAAATACTTTCAAGGACATCAAGGACTCAACTAGAATCATACCAAACATATCATAAATGTCACAACATTTATAGTTAATTCACCAAAGTTACAAGGAACAACAACTTCATATCACTAAGCATTTTAAGTAATATAAGCAAATTTAGAAATGTAAGACCTTGAAAATAGCTTAGGTGTTTTAGAGCCTAACATGTTGGTCTTAGTGTTCTAAGGTAGTAAATATGTTTAATATGTTGTATATAGGCAGTATCTAAAGTATTAGAGGTGTTGGAAGTCAAACGTCAAGGGACGACTAAGACGTTTGACGACTAAGTCATCTAAATGTCTCTTATGTGGTTCTATGTGTTTATGTGTGTTTCATGGTGTTTTGAGGTTCTTAATAGAGTTAATATAGCATGTATAGGCAGTGGTTAAAGTTTCGTGAAGTTTGGAGGTCAAACGACCAAGAACGTCCAAGGCATTCAAAAGATATGCCTTGATTCGACCTTGTACGTTTAGGTGTGTTTCGTCGAGTTTATGTGTTCGTTTTGGCTGAAATTCATGTGAAAGGTGTTAAACTCATAGACGATCATATTTGGGTTGGAAACGTCTGGGAAATCATCCCCAAGGACCATCAAAGGGTCCTTGAGGAAAGGACCCAAAAATCTGATGGCAGGCTAGCCCAGGCAGCCTTGGCGACGGAGCTGTCACAAGGGTTTCGTCGTGGGGTCCTTGTACAAAGGTTGAGGGGGAACCCTTGGAAAGCCACATGAGCTTGCAACGGATGGCCATGACGGGCCGTTGCACCCGTGACGCCTCGTCACAAGCCAGGCGTCGCAGCCAAGTCCCTGTGCGCAGATTTTCTGCCAAGTCAGGGTGAATTGGTAAATTCACCCCACTTCCAAATAATATTTTAGACGGTTTATTAAGGGTCTTATTGGTATTTTATATGAGTATATAAGTGTTTAACACTTAGAATAATTCATTCTTCTAAAAATCAAAACCCAAAGTCTCGTAGAAATCCCAAAACCTCCGTTGAAGACTCCATTGAAGAGGCAGCTTGGTGAGGGGTTCTTGAGTGGAAATTCTTCATCAAAGTGAAGAATTATCATACTTGAGGTATGTATTTTGATCCTTGAAACTTATTTCATCAAGGAGCCCAATTCTCAAAGTGTTTTTCAAAGTTTTCTAAAGTGAATTGTCCAATTTCGGGATTCTACCATGGGTTCTTGCATAAATGATTTCTAAACATTGAATTATGATCTAATTGATATTGTATTGATGATTTCAATATAAATTACCTATGAACCCATGTGAATTGATGAACCCTAGTTTTGACTACTTTTTGGGTTACTTGATATTAAGCTTATATTGATGAATTGTTGTGTAGTTTCTTATGGGCTTTCTAATGATATAAGAATTGTGTTCAATTGATATATAATTGATATTCGATTGTTAAACCTAGATTGAATTGATGTAGATTCATTGAGTTTTATGGTTATTGCTTTGAATTATTGTTCATGGCCATGGGTAAGGGCCTTGTGATGTTGGATTGGTTCATTTGGCATTGAATTGAGGTGTGGATAAGGGGACGAAGGTATGCTGCCCCGTTTTCCTTAATTTTATATTAATTATACTTTGATATTGTTGTGATTGGTATGGTCCACTTATGGTGGCGGTGTTATGTGTTTTACTTGCAATTGATGTGGCCTTGTCGGCGTTACTTTATGCAATATTATAAGCATGGCCTTGTTGGTAACTACTTGAAGTTATGTTGCTATTTGTGTAGTTGATGATGAGAATATGAAATTACTTATCTACATGTGAAGTTATATAGTCATGTATGTGTTCTTCTAGTTATGTTGCCTTAAGTGATCATGTTAGACTTTGTCTTGACATTATGAGTATAGAGTTAGGGTTAAGTCTTGGTTATTCCTATTTGACTTTATGAGTCTAGGTGGAGTATATTAATGATGATTATGATGATATATAGGATGACTTGAAGATGTTAGGTTGTTTTAGAAGTGTTTCTAAGAATGGCTTGTATTATGGGTTAAAAGTGAAGTATGTGACGTCTTGTCTTGGTTGACTTGCATCTCTTACTTGATGTATATATGATTATGAGTATGTGATGTCTTGATATAGGGTGTTATAACTCTTAGTCTTGAATAATAATATAAGTGGGACCTTAATGATAAGAAGGTCAATGTTATGTGGAACCTTGAACTTAGTGGCGAGGTTATGAATTGTGAAGTAGTTAGCCGTAATGGTATCCTTCATGTTATGAGTGATGGACTTAGGGATGGTTGGCTGGAACGGCATCATATCATAACTTAGGAAAATCGCTATGAGCTTCTTGTCGCTAAAGTGAGATATGCCCTAGTGGAACTTGCTTTGGTAGGGTGAATGTAAAGGGGGTCATGAACTAGATAAGGACCTATTTATATGAACCTTAATGTGAACTAATCTATGAGAACAAAGGCTAGCACCGAGTGAGTATGAGTAGGGTTAAGCGGATTTAGTTAAAGAACAGACTGAATGCTTAATACGCCCTTCATATTCCTTAACCATGTGCCTACATGGGATGTGTTCAAGTTCTACCATTGGCAAGTAGAAGAACCTTATCGAAGTAGGATAGAACTTCGGATTCCATGTCTTGCTACCATGGTCTATGTCGGTTATTTCCTATTCTCATCATGTGGAATACCTATTAGCATTAGATAAGTTTATTAGGTTCAGGTGGTGGTATGGAATGCTATCTAGACATTGCACAATAGACTTTGAAGGTGTTATGTGGAGTTCCTAGGTCTTGTCCAAAGACCATTATGTGATCCATTATGTGAGTGTCTTAGGTTATGTATGAGTCTTAATGAACTAATGAACTAATGACCTAGGTAGTAACTATGTAAATGGTTGAGTACCTAATCTAAAGTGACTTAAGCATTCCTTAGCTAAAGTGTGAGGAGGACATGAAAGGATGGTCTCTTCATGTCTTATCTTTGGATGTCTTGAGGATGACTCTAGTTAGGGAAGTTGGTTAATCTTGTTGACATGATCTAAACCTTAGGAAGTCTTAAGGGCTATTTAGGTAATCTTGGAGAGGTCATTGTACTATGGACATATCTTCTTGATTTACTTAAGTAGGTCTTTTGATAGGCTTTGGAAGGAGAATGTCTTCTAATCTAAGTGTTGGTGTGTTTAGTGAGAATGATTCTATTTGAGGTAGTCTATAGGATCTCTTGTGTGTGTGTGATAGAGATTGTATGGGCGGTCGCTCCACACTCACTCAAGTGAGACTTAGAATCACCTTTGGTAGAAGAATCTTACATAAATGTTTATGATTGTTTTCTAAGTATGTATGTGACTCATCGTAGGTAATCTTAAGGGTCGTTTAGGCACATCTAGAGAGGGTGTATGGGCGGTCTCTCTTTGTGTGACTTAAGAGTGAATCTTAGGATGACTGTAAGTGAGAGAATTACATGCTAGGAAGACTTAGGGTGAAGGACGAAGTGATTCACTGTAACAGTGAATTAATTCACTGTACAGTGAATATAGCTCACTGTAAAGTGAGTTCCTCAAATGTTATTTTTGATTAAATGTTATCTTATGTGTCTATTAATTGCTAAATGATGTTCTTATGTTTAATCTATGATTTCCAAATGAAAAGATGCATATTTCCAATAAAGTCCATTTTCATGATTTTATGCATATAGCCATACTTAGTACATGTGGTTGTACTAATTCCGTGCTTTATTTTCTATCTATAGTCCTTGGTAGGTAAGGAGCTTTTGGAGAAGAAGACTTGGGCTTAGAAGAATCGTCCGAGTAGAAGAATTGAAGTATGTCCTCATTTGTATCGAGGGCATATATGTCATCTTATGTTTCTTTTATGAAGTATTGTAATAAGACTATGTTATTTCTATTTCCGTATTAAAGTACTCTTGTGTCTTAAGATGATGAGATTGAGACTTAGCATTTCTATTAGTTTTATATGAAAGAGGTTTTTAAAGACTATATTATGTTTTAGTGAAAAGTTTTAAATTCCTCACTACTTTTCACTATGTATATGCAATGAATGATATGAATGAGGCTTGTCTTAGAACTCTGAGAGTTCGACGACGCCGGTCGCAATCCAAGATTGCACCCTATCTTCTAGGGTATGGTCTCGGGTTGTGACAAAGTTGGTATCAGAGCATAGGGTGGTGAAAGTAGTATTAGGTATCAAAAAGTCTCATCAAGTCACGTCTGGTAGAGTCTTGACCATCGGTGTGAGTCGCGACACATCTATGGGCGAGAGGCTATAGGACGATAGAGTTTCCCTTCTTTTCTACTCCTATATCATGCGGTAGAGTAATGTTATGATTATCCTTCTTATGAGTTTCCTTGTGTTTGCTAGGAGATGAATACTAGAAGGATGGCCGCTAGAAGATTGGAAGAGGAGAGGGTGAATGAGGAGGTTCCTCAAGTTGAGCAAGTTCAGCAAGTTGCTCAAGATGAGCAAGGTGTCCAAGATGGGCAAGGTGATGAAGTGCCTCCCCAAGGTGATCATGTTCCTAATGTGGATGGAGGTGATGAGGTACCAGAGTTGTCTAATAGGGTGATTGGAGAGGCTTTGATGGCTTTAGCTCAAGCCGTAACTACTCAAATCAATTTGAGTATGGTGCCTAGGGTTATGGAGAGCACTATAACTTCTAGGTTGAGAGACTTTGTGAGGATGAATCCTCCTATCTTTCTTGGCTCTAAGGTGAATGAGGATCCCCAAGAATTTCTTGATGGTGTGTACAAAGTTTTGAGTGCTATGGGGGTTACATCTAGGGAGAAGGCGGAGTTGGCTACTTATCAATTGAGAGATGTGTCTCAAATTTGGTATACTCAATGGAAGGACAATAGGCCAGAAGATTCGGGTCCTATTGAGTGGGAAGAGTTTAAGGGAGCTTTTCTTGGCAGGTACTTTCCCCGAGAGAGAAGAGAAGTCAAGGTGGAGGAGTTTATTAATCTCAAGCAAGGCAATATGAGTGTTGAGGAGTACTCTTTGAAATTCTCGACATTGTCTAGGTATGCTCCTTCTCTTGTGTCCAATCCAAGAGATGAAATGAGTCGCTTTTGTACCGGAGTAGCCGACTTGGTGAAGGAAGAATGTCGTACCGCTATGCTTCATGATAATATGACCCTATCTAGACTCATGGTGTATGCACAATCTATTGAGGAGTCTAAACTTAGAAGGATGGCTAGAAGTTTGAAAAGGGGTGTTACTAGTGACCAAGTGCAACCTAGGTTCAAGAAAAGAGTTCAATCTCAAGATGTACCTAGAGTTCCTAAGAAGAAGTTTGAGAAAGGAGGTGTTTCTAAGGATAGGAAGCCTACTTGTGCAAATTGTGGCAAGAGTCACTATGGTGAGTGTCTATTGGGTACCGTGTAGTTGCTTTGGTTGTGGAAAGGATGGGCACAAAGTGATAGATTGTCCAAACAATGCTTCTAGGAAGGAGGGCAAGAGAGTTGAGCCTAGTATTCCAAAGGACTATGCTCCAACTAAGAGGCGTTTCTATTCACTCCGTACTAGAATTGAGAAGTCGGGTGATGGTGATGATGATGTTGGTAAGTTCTTGTTTCTCTTTTGATAGTATGAGTTCCTTCTAAGTGGGGGAGTATGGTTTGTAGATGGGATAGAAGTTCTTGAATTGTTGCACGGGCATGATGTTTAGGAGTTTGATTGAAATTGAATTTCATTTACTTCTTGCATTGTGTGTTTTATGAAGCTTTGAGCATGTTGTATGATGTGTTTACATGATGTTATCTTGCATTCTAGCATTACTATATAAAGAATTGCCTAAAAATTGCATTTTCGGAAAAGTTGCTGAAATCACTGTTGCCTGATGAACTGCTCAGTGTAATTTTTTTTGTAAAAATGACTAAGTGATTCTTTGGTCTAAAATTCTTGTTATGTGGTTAGAACTGATGTATATGAGTATGATGTTGAATATAAAATGAGTTTTTGCTATTTGGATTGAAGCATGTGAGTTTTGTAGAATAACGAGTTATATAATTGTCTTCTAGTTTCTTGTTGTGTTGTGAATCTCTTGATTATGTGAAATTGATGGTTTCTTCTTAGATATGTGTTGTATGGCTTAGTTATGTGCTGCTAGTTTAATATCTAATATTGGAAGTGTTCGGAGAGTGACAAGTGTCATTCGAGGACGAATGTTGTCCAAGTGGGGGAGATTGTAAGACCTTGAAAATAGCTTAGGTGTTTTAGAGCCTAACATATTGGTCTTAGTGTTCTAAGGTCCTAAATATGTTTAATATGTTGTATATAGGCAGTAGCTAAAGTATTAGAGGTGTTGGAAGTCAAACGTCAAGGGACGACTAAGACGTTTGACGACTAAGTCATCTAAATGTCTCTTATGTGGTTCTATGTGTTTATATGTGTTTCATGGTGTTTTAAGGTTCTTAATAGAGTTAATATAGCATGTATAGTCAGTGGTTAAAGTTTCATGAAGTTTGGAGGTCAAACGACCAAGAACGTCCAAGGCATTCGAAAGATATGCCTTGAGTCGACCTTGTACATTTAGGTGTGTTTCGTCGAGTTTTATGTGTTCGTTTTTGATGAAATTCATGTGAGAGGTATTAAACTCATAGACGATCGTATTTGGGTTGGAAACGTCCGGTAAATTATCCCCAAGGACCATCAAAGGGTCCTTGAGGAAAGGACCCAAAAATCTGATGGCAGGCTGTCCCAGGCAGCCTTGGCGACGGAGCTGTCAATGACCAGTTATGGCTGTGACGCCCCATCACAAGGGTTTAGTCGTGGGGGACTTGTCCAAGTGTGTAGGGGGAACCCTTGGCAAGCCACAGGAGCTTGCAATGGATGGCCATGATGGGCCGTTGCACCCGTGACGCCCCGTCACAAGCCAGGCGTCGCAGCCAAGTCCCTGTGCACAGATTTTCTGCCAAGTCAGGGGTGAATTGGTAAATTCACCCCACTTCCAAATAATAGTTTAGACGGTTTATTAAGGGTCATATGGGTATTTTAGATGAGTATATAATTATTTAACGCTTAGAATAATTCATTCTTCTAAAAATCAAAACCCAAAGTCTCTTAGAAATCCCAAAACCTCCATTGAAGACTCCATTGAAGAGGCAGCTTGGTGAGGGGTTCTTGAGTGGAAATTCTTCATCAAAGTGAAGAATTATCATACTTGAGGCATGTATTTTGATCCTTGAAACTTATTTCATCAAGGAGCCCAATTCTCAAAGTGTTTTTCAAAGATTTCTAAAGTGAATTGTCCAATTTCGGGATTCTACCATGGGTTCTTGCATAAATGATTTCTAAACATTGAATTATGATCTAATTGATATTGTATTGATGATTTCAATATAAATTACCTATGAACCCATGTGAATTGATGAACCCTAGTTTTGACTACTTTTTGGGTTACTTGATATTAAGCTTATATTGATGAATTGTTGTGTAGTTTCTTATGGGCTTTCTAATGATATAAGAATTGTGTTCAATTGATATATAATTGATATTCGATTATTAAACCTAGATTGAATTGATGTAGATTCATTGAGTTTTATGGTTATTGCTTTGAATTATTGTTCATGGCCATGGGTAAGGGCCTTGTGATGTTGGATTGGTTCATTTGGCATTGAATTGAGGTGTGGATAAGGGGATGAAGGTATGCTGCCCCGTTTTCCTTAATTTGATATTAATTATACTTTGATATTGTTGTGATTGGTATGGTCCACTTATGGTGGCGGTGTTATGTGTTTTACTTGCAATTGATGTGGCCTTGTCAGCGTTACTTTATGCAATATTATAAGCATTGCCTTGTTGGTAACTACTTGAAGTTATGTGGCTATTTGTGTAGTTGATGATGTGAATATGACATTACTTATCTACATGTGAAGTTATATAGTCATGTATGTATTCTTCTAGTTATGTTGCCTTAAGTGATCATGTTAGACTTTGTCTTGACATTATGAGTATAGTGTTAGGGTTAAGTATTGGTTATTCCTATTTGACTTTATGAGTCTAGGTGGAGTATATTAATGATGATTATGATGATATATAGGATGACTTGAAGATGTTAGGTTGTTCTAGAAGTGTTTCTAGAATGGCTTGTATTATGGGTTAAAAGTGAAGTATGTGATGTCTTGTCTTGGTTGACTTGTATCTCTTACTTGATGTATATATGATTATGAGTATGTGATGTCTTGATATAGGGTGTTATAACTCTTAGTCTTGAATAATAATATAAGTGGGACCTTAATGATAAGAAGGTCAATGTTATGTGGAACCTTGAACTTAGTGGTGAGGTTATGAATTGTGAAGTAGTTAGCCGTAATAGTATCCTTCATGTTATGAGTGATGGACTTAGGGATGGTTGGCTGGAACGGCATCATATCATACCTTAGGAAAATCGTTATGAGCTTCTTGTCGCTAAAGTGAGATATGCCCTAGTGGAACTTGCTTTGGTAGGGTGAATGTAAAGGGGGTCATGAACTAGATAAGGACCTATTTATATGAACCTTAATGTGAACTAATCTATGAGAACAAAGGCTAGCACCGAGTGAGTATGAGTAGGGTTAAGCGGATTTAGTTAAAGAACAGACTGAATGCTTAATACGCCCTTCATATTCGTTAACCATGTGTCTACATGGGATGTGTCCAAGTTCTACCATTGGCAAGTAGAATAACCTCATCGAAGTAGGATAGAACTTCGGATTCCATGTCTTGCTACCATGGTCTATGTCGGTTATTGCCTATTCTCATCATGTGCAATACCTATTAGCATTAGATAAGTTTATGAGGTTTAGGTGGTGGTATGGGACGCTATCTAGACATTGCACAATAGACTTTGAAAGTGTTATGTGGAGTTCCTAGGTCTTGTCCAAAGACCATTATGTGATCCATTATGTAAGTGTCTTAGGTGATGTATGAGTCTTAATGAACTAATGAACTAATGACCTAGGTAGTAACTATGTAAATGGTTGAGTACCTAATCTAAAGTGACTTAAGCATTCCTTAGCTAAAGTGTGAAGAGGACATGAAAGGATGGTCTCTTCATGTCTTATCTTTGGAAGTCTTGAGGATGACTCTAGTTAGGGAAGTTGGTTAATCTTGTTGACATGATCTAAACCTTAGGAAGTCTTAAGGGCTATTTAGGTAATCTTGGAGAGGTCATTGTACTATGGACATATCTTCTTGATTTACTTAAGTAGGTCTTTTGATAGGCTTTGGAAGGAGAATGTCTTCTAATCTAAGTGTTGGTGTGTTTAGTGAGAATGATTCTATTTGAGGTAGTCTATAGGATCTCTTGTGTGTGTGTGATAGAGATTGTATGGGCGGTCGCTCCACACTCACTCAAGTGAGACTTAGAATCACCTTTGGTAGAAGAATCTTACATAAATGTTTATGATTGTTTTCTAAGTATGTATGTGACTCATCGTAGGTAATCTTAAGGGTCGTTTAGGCACACCTAGAGAGGGTGTATGGGCAGTCTCTCTTTGTGTGACTTAAGTGAATCTTAGGATGACTTTAAGTGAGAGAATTACATGCTAGGAAGACTTAGGGTGAAGGACGAAATGATTCACTGTAACAGTGAATTAATTCACTGTACAGTGAATATAGCTCACTGTAAAGTGAGTTCCTTAAATGTTATTTTCGATTAAATGTTATCTTTTGTGTTTGTTAATTGCTAAATGATGTTCTTATGTTTAATCTATGATTTCCAAATGAAAAGATGCATATTTCCAATAAAGTCCGTTTTCATGATTTTATGCATATAGCCATACTTAGTACATGTGGTTGTACTAATTCCATGCTTTATTTTCTATCTATAGTCCTTGGTAGGTAAGGAGCTTTTGGAGAAGAAGACTTGGGCTTAGAAGAATCGTCTGAGTAGAAGAATTGAAGTATGTCCTCATTTGTATCGAGGGCATATATGTCATCTTATGTTTCTTTTATGAAGTATTGTAATAAGACTATGTTATTTCTATTTCCGTATTAAAGTACTCTTGTGTCTTAAGATGATGAGATTGAGACTTAGCATTTCTATTAGTTTTATATGAAAGAGGTTTTTAAAGACTATATTATGTTTTAGTGAAAAGTTTTAAATTCCTCACTACTTTTCACTATGTATATGCAATGAATGATATGAATGAGGCTTGTCTTAGAACTCTGAGAGTTCGACGACGCCGGTCGCAATCCAAGATTGCACCCTATCTTCTAGGGTATGGTATCGGGTTGTGACAGGAAAGTTCCCACAATTGAAAGCACACACTTACTTCTTTATTTTTCATTTATCTTATGGAGGAACTACCTTCTCCAAAATTTTACATGCTCATCACAGCATCATGAAATTTAATATGAAATAACCTTCAAATCACATATTGACACATAGCATAAAACCTTTAAAGCAATTAAGCACTATCTTTAGCTACACATTATAAAGGAAAGATAGATTAACTACCAATCTACTCATATAACTATGATAACATTAAGAGCATGCAAAACATCACATTATCAATGAAACTCATACCATAAGGAGACATGAAACTCATACACATATGCAAGACTCCCAAAATAACCCAAACTACTAAGGATTTTGGTCTCAAGCTTGAGTAAGAATAGAAGGAAAAAGATAAGGATACCAACTATCTTTATACTCAACTCATTCTCCCCCACTTAGGGTAAACTCATCTAAAGCAAATTAAAACAACCATAAAGAACTTATGACTTACCAAGGCCTTCACTCTGGATTAGCTCCCTTGTTAGCTTGAAGTGCATTGAAATGACTCTTCTTTGGAATATTAGGATTTGGACCATCATGATGAGCTTGTTTGATCTCTTTCCCCTTTGCTTTGAAATTAGGGAAAACTCTCATCTTATGACTCCTATTACCAAATCCAAAGAAACCATCTGTGCCGGCAAGACACCAACCCAAGTGCTGCTTCCCACAACTAGTACACCTAGGCATCTCAAAAGCATAACCACCTCCTTGAGAATTTTAGTTGAAAACCCTATCCTTGTTCCCCATGGGAGAGTCTTGATTAAAGAACCTCTACTTAGACTTAGGTTGACTTTATTCATCCGACCTAGGCCTCTTTCCATGTCCAGTCATCTCCCTAAGCTTGGACTCCTCAATTTTTTGAGCATACACCATGAGACTAGAGATATCCATATCATTATAGAGCATAGCCGTACGACATTCTTTCTCAACCATACTGGATACCCCCATCACGAACTTGTTCATCCTAGCCCTAGAGTTGGCTACCAAAGTTGGGACATACTTAGAGAGTTGGGTGAACTTGAGAGAATACTCCTTCACACTCATTCACCCTTGATGAAGGTTCATGAATTCCACTAACTTACTCTCCCTCAACTCTATGGGAAAGAACCTATCAAAAAGGAAGTTGTGAACACTTTCCAATCTACCGTACCTTCCCTTAAGGGTCTCTCATCCCTCCATTGATCAAACAACACTTGTGCCACATCTTTTAGTTGATAAGCGACTAATTCCGCCTTCTCTCTAGCAGTCACACCATGGCTTCCACCACCTTGAACACCTCATCTATGAAGCCTTGTGGATCTTCATCCACCTTAGTGCCATGGAAAGTAGGAGGGTTCATCCTCATGAAATCCCAAATTATAGAAGAGGGAGTACTTGCATTGGGTTGAGGTCCAAATCCTAGATTAGATTGAGCAACCACATGATTAGTGACGACATGAGCTTGAGTTGTCCTGAGTTGAGTCAAACCCCTAAGGGCAGCCCTTATCTCCACATTAGTCATATCCCCTTCAATATGGGGAGCTTGAGGACCTTGGAGCATTGGAGGAATTTGGGGCACTTGAGGTCTTTGAGGTTCCAAAGGCACTTGAGGTTCTTGAGGGAGAATCACCTCCTCCACATCCTCTTGTTCTATTATAGGGATTCGCTCATCATGGGGAGGAATTCTCTCATTATCTACTCCTCCCTCATCCCTTCTAGCGGGTGTATTTCTCGTATTCATGTCTTATAAACACAAGAGAATATGTTGAGAAAAGAAACTTATAGAACTCAACTCTATGGTACGACACTAGAGTAGTGAAGAAAGTGAAACTCCTATCACCTTATAGCCTCCCGCTCATGGATGTGTCGCGACTCACACCGATGAACAAGACTCTACTAGACATGACTTGTGAAACTTTGGACCCTAAACTATTTCCCAAAACCTTATGCTTTGATACCAAGTTTGTAACGACCCGCAAGTACACCCTAAAAGTTAGGGCAACCCTTAGGTCGTCACAAGGCGTACTTGACCTTTCGAAGGTCTTGTACTAGACTCTTACCTATAATTCATTACATAAGACATGAAAAGTAGTTCGGAATTAAAACTTTTCACGATAAATAATTATAATAAGGAAAACACCTTTTATAAATACTAAAGGATAGTCTCATCGTCACAAACCAACTTAAATGCACAACATAAATATCTCAGGGACATGGACCTTTGCATTGAAAGAATATACATCATAAGTCTTATACAAGTCTTAAATAAGAACTAAAGAAATAAAGACTATGCCCTCGAATATATGAGGACATACTTAGTATTGACAGAGTCAATTCCCAAGCTTGCCTTCTACCCTTCAACTTTCCTCCAACCTATATTTATAGAGTATAGAAAAGTATGAGGTTAGTACAAACATTGTACTAAGTATGGCATTATGCAAAATCATGCAAAAAGGGACAATTTAGTTGAAACATACAAGTCATGCTATTTTGATAAAAACCTTCATGAATTAAGTTATAAAACATTATATAATATCACCATTTAGCACGTAAGGTAAAACTTTAATTTTTCTTAACATAGGAGCATAATTATAGTAAACCCAAAGATCACACATGAACTACTCCTATCCTAAGTTGTCCTAAGGCTCCCCTAAGTAAGACATAAGGAGATCGCCTATATAATCTCCTCAATACCTACTTAAGAGATCTTTAAGACTACTAAGGATAAGCGTACTTCATTTCATTTATACAAGTCACCATTCAATATCAAAGACACTATAGAAAAATACATATACTTAGTAACTTCACATAAGAACCATCCTCTAAGGCAACCCCCAAGTTACACTTGGTGCAATGTGAAAGTAGCATCCCATCCTACCACTTTCACTTGGTGTTCCTTAGGAATCACCTTAGAATAGGCACATCACATTCATCATCATACTAAGCTTTCATCATACAAATCATAACATCATCATGCTTCCTTAACATTAAACATAAAGTCACATTACTTTCGTTAGCCTCATATCATGACCCATTCATACATTTCATATAAGGACACGCCAAGCCTCCTTCCAAATGTCTACTTGTGCAATGGATAGGTAGCATCCCATTCCACCACCTACCCTAAGTAGAACACCCTTAAGAAGACTTAGTTAATTTACATACATTTGTGCGGGCTAGCTTTAACCGACATAGACCATGAGAGCTAGACATGGAATCCTGGTATTAACCCCTACCGCATGAGACATCCCTACTTTCCTAAGGTAGGGACATATTCTTTAGCCTTTACATGGATTCTCAATTAACTACACCTATGAGGGCGCATAGTTAAGGGATGAGTAGATTGCTACTAAGTAACTCATTCTGTACTAATGAGGATCACCCATATCAAGAGGTACATTGGATACAACATCTCTACTCACAAAGTGTACCCACCCATTCTTCAAATACTCTCGGTGCTAAGCATAAATCCCCCAGGGAGTCTTAAACATTCATTGACTATAGGTTAAGAAATAACTATTGAATGCCACTTCTCAACTCACGAAGGGTATCCAACCTCCAACCTATCTTTGGAAAGTTCATCGGGAATAGTGAGGTTGCTACTAAACACTTCAACTCAAATCATGAAGAGTGTTCACCCCAAAATCCCCCCTTTTCATACTTAGGAATAGTAGGGATGGTCTAGACACTTCATCTCTACTCACGAAGAGTGTCCACCCTACAATCCCCCATTTTCATTCATAGACTTCATTCATGTATTCAAGTGTGTGTGTGAGTACATGTGAGAACACCTTTCACATAATAGCCATTATTCATAACATTGACTTCTAGACATGCTCATACCTACATTTATCACAAATTACACATTATGATACTTCACATATCAAATACATACTTCATTTAGACATAAATCCTTCAAGATACTGATTCAAATTCTAGCACATACCATGCATATACATATCAAAATCATCACTTCACTTCACATATAATGCCTTCAAGGCCATTCTCACAATACATATATAACTTCATATACTTTAAGTAAACACCGCCACCAAAGGTAGACCATATCGTTACTTCAATATAAATTAGCCAAGATAAAACAACTTACCCTTAATCCAAACCTTTACCAAATTTCCTCAATATTTCACCAAAAACATCATAATAAAGCATAACAGGGCAGTATCTTATCACAACATAATATAGAGAAAATCATAGTTCTAACATTATCAAACTATGCACATTATACCCACTTCATAAGCCAAAAGTTGAGAATTGGATTGAGCATGGGGTCATTGAGTTTTTAACCTTAAAATCATCAACTAACATTGAAAAATATCATATTACATTCACTAAAACGTTTCATGCAAGACCCATGCTTATAGTTCAAAATAGAAGAATTTGGAGTTTGGAAACCCTTTTTGAAAAGTCATGAAATGGGCTCCTTGAATGAAAGAAGAGTCAATGATGAACTACCATGCCACAATATGAAGAAACCCACGAAATTTGGTGAAGAAACTTGAAGAATTTGGACTTTTTCCTTGGAGTTTGAAGCTTCTTGAAAATGGAGGTTTTTGGAGAAAGGTTTTGGAGTGATTTTTGATTTGAGCTTTAGGGTTTGAATTTGTGGGTGAAATGATGTTTAAAGTGACCTAAAAAAGTCCAAAAGTAATCCCCAAAGTTCCAAAAAGACCCCTACACCAATTGGGCCCTTTTCTAAAATCTAATTTGACTTAAAAACAACGTGGCAAAATCTGAGACTTGGTTGCGCATAGCGGAAGGAGCTGCTGATTCTTGACTTTCAGTATTTTGAGGTAGTGAACCTCGTGCCACTCGCGCGACGCACATATAACTTCAGTTCCAGGCGCGCGATGCGAGGCAAGCTTCAAATCCTAGCCCTGCACGCTGCTTTGGGCAGCTCCTTTGTCCCACGTTTGGGTCCTCCTTGGGGCCCTTTGGGTGGTCCCCAAGGAGTCGTACCCAAACATTTTCACCATTGGTACATCCCTATAGGTACTAGGGTCATCCACACTAGTTTTAGACACAAAAAACTACCTAAAAACATGCACCAAAATCAAGGACACACTAGCACATTCCAAGACACATTTTCCGAACGTCATGGACGTTCTTCGACGTTTGACCTCCAAACTTCGCAAACTGACTTCTAATGTTAAAATTAACTACTTTAACACATTATTAACTAATGAAACATATTTGAAGATCTAGTTTAACCAATTTCATTTTTAGGGTCGTTACAAGACCAACATCATCAAGATAAGTCAAGTCAACATGTGTATAACATATTAGAACCATAGCCAAAGCAACTCCAACATCATGTTATAACAACAAAGAATGCTTAAGAGTTCATATTATTAAAACAAAATCCAAACCCTTACTCATAACCCCTTACCAAGCTTACTAGTGCAATAGCCAAGTGAAACCCCATACCCCCCCTCAACCAAGTAAACCAACCAAAGGATCATAATTAATGTCTAACTTCACATAACATAGCATCATAAGTATTCTTCATCATAATTAGCAATATAGACCAACAACATGTTCATAAGTGAAACTAACATCATATAGAATCATTTACATGTAAAGTCCTCATATGCATATCATTCACTTTATAAGAGCATAAGAATATAAGAACATCCTTCTAGGACTCCCCTCAAGGCCAACTAGTGCAATGTATAGGTAGAGTCCCATACCCCTACCTAGACTAAGTCAAACCCCTTAAGTCATCGTAATTAGAGTTCACTTTATTACTTCATTTTACTTTCGGGAACATCTTGCTTTAACCGACATAGACCACATGAGCTAATGTGGAATCCAGTGTCATGAAACCCTAAACCGAATGAAGGTGGACTACTTGCCAAGGTAGTACCAAAACATGAACATAACATCTAGGTGGATCGACTAGCTAGTATTACTATAGGGGCAACATAGTTCAAGAACTGGGAGACATGTTTAAGACTCTCTTTATTCCATAGGCATTATAATCTCTATCTCATGAGTACAATAGTGAACCTACCTTCCCTACTTGGGAAGGGACAATCCTCACTACTACTTCACTCGGTGCTAAGATAGAGTCCCTTTTGAAATGTCTTTATTTAAAAATCATAACTTCGTTCAGGTCATAGAAGACTAACTTCTCGTATAGTCATAGTCATTAGCTCAAAAGGAATTGCATGAGAACATCCTTTCAATACAACCTTCATATGTGAGATTAACACATTAACATCATCATATTATATTAAGGCACTTAGGTACTTCATAACCAACCTCATATCATTCATTAATTATAATCTCACAATTTTAAAGTATGCATGATTAATTTGAAATCATTTGGAAGTCAAACGTTCAAGAACGTCCAAGATGTTTGAAAGTTAGCCGTAGAGACGTGCATGTGTGCCATGACATGGTTTACGTGTTCGTTTTTGTTGAAAATGGTATGGAAGGTCTTTAACATGTTAAGGTGTGTGTTTATGTTGGAAACATCCGGGTACGACTCCCCAAGGTCCCCTCAAGAGGCCCTCAAGGAGGACCCAAAGGCTGTCGAGATATTGCCTTGGCAGTGTCAATCGACGAGCCCTCAATTGATGCCCCGTTCCTCAATCGACGCCCCATCGATGGGAGGCATATCTAAACACTTAGAATTGTCATCTCAGCCCTCCAGTAAGGAGTTGCAGTCGTAAATTATGGAGCATCAAAATGGCTCATCGACCAGACGATGCCTTGTCGACTGCTGTCCGTCGATGCAACCTGCAATTAACTGCCAGGCGTACTGTCTCATTAAGGGGTGAATGGAAAATTCACCCCACGTCCTAACCTGACCTTAGGTGGTTTATTTAGTTATTTTTGGGTGTATTTAGTTGGTTAAAAATGTGACAACCCCATTCCCAATTCATTCTTCAAATTAGACTCTTCCCTCTAAAAAAGAAACCTCTGTAGAAACCTCTTGTAACACTCCGGAAATGCCACGACTTAGACTAGAGCTTAATATATTAAATAATGTTTAAAATGATGTTTCCATACCTATATTAATGTAATAAACTCATTTAGAAAAGGTTAGAGCCAAAATGACAAAGAAAGACCTTGACATCCGAAAACTAGCTAATTTGAACTAGTTGACGTTCCTATGTTTGGTGAAGTTTTCGAAGTATAAAATGAAGACCAAAACTTGTAAAGAGACCTTGGATAGGTAGTATGTAGTAAAAAGGGTCCAAACGTATGGTAACGACACCCCAAGGACCACCCGAAGGGTCCTTGGGGAGGACCCCAACATAGGTAGGCAGGTGCCAAAGCAGCCTGCTCGAACAAGATGTGAGCTTAGGGTGTGCGACGTGTGGCTTTCACGCAGGCTAATGCCTCAAGAATTGAGAGGTAGCCTTGCGACACGAGGATGAAACGCACCTCACTGCCTCAACCCAAAATTTGATAAAAATGACGGGATTTGGCCCCGCGACGCGCAGCCACTTCCTAGAATCGTTAAAGTCGTATTTTTGGTAATTTAACTTCTTAAAAAGACCCATTTAAGTGGAGGGTATTTTGGGTAATTCATAGGACAACTATATATGGATATTAGGTCATTTTTAGACCACTTTTACACGTCCAAATCAGATTCAAACAAAAATTCTCTCATCTCTCAAGAAACGCTCTCTTTTTCCAAACTACATTGAAGAACAAGAAGAGCTTAAGGAAGAAGACGAAGAATTCAAGGTTTTAATCCAAATTTTCGTGGATTCTTCATATATAAGGTATGGCTTTTTCACTCTTGGTATCCTTTCCCCAATAGGTCCTTTCAAGATAAGTTTTCAAGAAATTCAAATACTAGGGTTTTTAATTTTCAAAATGGTTTTTCTTCCTAACCCTAAATTTATGATTTTCGATGAAAAGTAAGTGTTTTCTATGGTCGATTTCACACGAATTGATGAGTATGTGGTTATTTATGTTTGAATTTCGTGTGAAGCATGTTCTTATCTAGATTATGGTTTCGTATGGTTGTTTCTACTATTTGATGACATGTAAACGTAGGGATCTGAATTAAGACTAGAATGAACTCTTAAATGACCCTTTCCCTTATCCTACATTATGCATTGATCTTGTATACAATTTGAAGGGTTGTTATTGATTATGCTTGAGTATTTCACTATCTTATGGTTATGAATGTTGTAAGTTGAACTTAAATTCTTGAATAAAGAATTTGGAAGCGAGAGGTAAGTCTTCTAAAGTTGTGATAACTCTACAATGTTTATGTTAGCCTATAAAACATGATGCTATGGTATGTAAGTCTGTATGATCTTGCTATGTGTATATGTTGGGATATGAGCATGTTACTTGTGAGATCATGATAAGAACACAAAAAATGTAAGTTTCGATATTTTCTTGTATGCTTTACACAAGATGACTATGTTATGTTAATCTCACAAAGGAAGGGTTAGAATGAAAGGAAATTCTCATCTAATCCTAAAGAGCTCATGATCATGTTTATACAAGGATTTAATCTCCTATGACCTATGATAAGCTTATGATAAAAGACAAATTAAAGGTTATTCAAGAAAGGGACTTAAGATAAGCACCGATGGACTAGATATGAGAGGTGTCCCTTCCCTAGTTGGAAGGTAGGTCACAATGACTCTCATGAGATAGAGGCTGACACGTAATGTGGAACTATGGGTCTCTAATATATCTCCTAGTTCTTGAACTATGCTTCTACCATAGAATACTAGCTAGTGGATCCACCTAGAAAGCTATGTCATGTTAGGTTCTACTTTGGCCGGTAGACCACCTTCTTTCGATGTGGGGTTTTATGACACCAGATTGCATGTTTAGCTCATATGGTCTATGTCGGTTAAGGCGAATGTTCCTCATGTAAAATGAAAGACATGTAAATGGACATTGACTAGGGTGACTTGAAGAGTCTACTTAGTATATGTAGGGGTATGAGACTCTACCTAGACATTGCACAAGTTGACTCTAAGGAAAGTCCTAGGAGATTGTCTTATGTAATATGATAACATGAAAGATATATGTTTTTGATACATGATGTTACTCTTATATGATGTTGGTCATTATGATGAATAAGTTATTGGGTTATATTGTTATATGAAGTGATGACTACTTATGTTACAAGTTATATTAAGCAAAGGTTTACTTATGGTCTCCTATCTTATCTACTTGGTTGTGTGAGGTTTTGGGGCTTCACATAACCATTGCACTTGTAGGTTGGGCATGGGATCATTGGTAAGTGTTTTGTATGTTATGATTATATGATCTATTGAATATGAAATGTTAACATGACTCTATGATAATATGTCTTTGATTATGATCATGCTTTAAGTTGATGGAATCTTTAACTTATATATGTTATATGGTATGTGCATCAAAGACATTCATGTGAATTAGCATGTTTATAAGAAATGATCCTTTTTCATACATGTCCTTAAATGTTATGTGCATATACCCATACTTAGTACATGTGGCGTACTAACCCCATCACTTTATATTACTACAACTGTAGGTTCCGGCCATTGAAGTTTAAGGAGGTCGATTTGAAGAAGCTTGGAACTCTTTCTTCATGTCTTGGTAGGTCCTCATGTTTGGGGATGCTATATTTTCAACATTCTAGCTTATGCAGATTTTTAGTAGTTTTAAGAATACGCTATTTCCATTATGTTCTTTGGATTCTTTTGTACTAAGGCCTATATGGCATAATTACTATTTATTGGCTAAGTCCATATTTGTACTCTTAGATGGTTTTAATATATGTGAGACAAGTTTTTTTAATATCATATGTCATTATGAAGGTTAAGTATGAAGTCTATGTATACTTCAAATAGAATGTAAAAGTTTTAAATTTTGCGCAAATTTTTACTGATCACATGTTATGACGAATGCTAAGGGCTTGTCTGAGTCCTCTGAGAGGACGACCACGCCGGTCGCATCTGCGGTATGCTCCCTAGGAGTGATAAACTTGGTATCAGAGCATGATGTTAAATATCCTTAGGATCAATGTCTCACTAAACCACATTACCTAGTGTCTTGTTCATGGTTGTGAAGAGCGCCACAACTATGGATGAGAGTCTATGTGATGACTAGGAAACTTTTCTTTTTCTTAATACTCATATGTCATGCCTTTAGAGTTTTGACACTATGTGTCGTTTAGCATCTAATCCTTTTCTTATGGTTATAGGCGATGAACACAAGAAGGACAGCCGCGAGAAGAGTAGGAGAAGAGATTGTGAATGTGGGAGCTACTCCCCAAGGCAATCGAAATGCTCCTCAAGTGCAAGCTACTACAAATGATCAAGTCCCGGTAAACCCTCCGGCTATGACGGATGGTTAGGTGAGGGCAGCCGTGTTCCAAATGGCCCAAGCCATCACCACCCAAGCTCAAGCCATTACGGCTCAAGCTAACAAAGAGGTTGTTCCTAGAGAACCAACATGCTAGTACTATGGCTAGCCGTTTGAGAGATTTTACGAGAATGAATCCTCCCATGTTCTTTGGATCTAAAGTTGATGAAGACCCTGGTGTGAGGCCAAAATACACATTTTTTATCATTATTTACCTCACATTTATTATTTATATTTGTCCGTTTGAGCATAAATTTTATGGATTGTGCTAAATTGTGTATTTTATTTGTTGGATTAATTTGGTGGAAAAATGAAGAAGTTTGGAGCTAAAATAAATTAAAGATGAAAAATTGAAGAAGGAAATCAAGCAGGCAGCTTAATGGATTAAAGTGAATAAAATAATATATTTATATATAATATGCATATTCTGCAATTGTGAATTGCAAAAGTGAACCTGCCACGTGGCAGTCTCTTAATGCAATGTTCAAGCGCTTCACGACGGACTACAGTAAATGCGGGAAAAAAAGTACTCTAATTCTTTTTGGTTTTGGATTGCTAATTTGTTTGGACTTAATTATTTTATTTAGGGTTTTCTACGTCTATAAATAGGGCATGGAAAATTATTATTTGGGAAGAAGACAATAAACAAAATACAAGACGTAATATAATTTGTTTCTAGCTTTGGAGCTTTGTAAGAGCCGCCGTGGAGGCCGGAGAATTGTGATTTATTCTTTCTTCTCCTTTATTATTTATTTGTATATTCGTGATTAATAAAAATATAATTTAGCTATTTGTTCTTAACTTTTTATGATTAACACAAATAAATTTATTTTAATAAATTTTGATTGTGTTTTTGCGATAATGAGTAGCTAAGCTTCACAATTAGGTTTGTGGGAACCATGAGCGATTAACAAAGTATAAATAGTAATTAAGCAATTCTCAAATAGGTTATTGCATGTATTGATAATTCTTTCGTTTAGAAGTCTTTTTAATGAGTGCACGCGTTAGAACTCGCCTTGTTTCTACTTGCCGGACCAAGGAGGTAGATAATAAGAAAAGAATTATCAACGTAGATTTAGTATAAACTATCTAATAGGCTAGTGTCGATTGGTGCGAAGTAATAACTAAGTCATACATCGATTATGATGCTTAATATAAAGTAAAGGTAAGGGTTAGTAAATTATACACACGTAGCTGAACCAAGGTACGGGGTGAAATTCTCTAGATGCCGGACCAAGGATTTAGAGATACATAACTTATCACTTTGCATGCATAACACTAGAGAAGAATTGCTTTTACTAGGATAACCACGTTATGAGCTTATGGGGAATACATTCCTAGTTATTTTTATTAATTTGGATATAAATAAATACTTAGTTCAAAGCTATTTTTATTTCTTTTATTTTTGTTTCAATTTAAAATCCCCCATTTTTATATAACGACTATCAAGTTAAATATTTGCTATTGATAATATTCTTCCATATTCTCTGTGGGATCGACCCCGACTCATAGTTGGGTAAATATATTGCATACGATCGTTTATATTTCTTTTCAAGAAGTATATTTGAACGTTATCAGACCCCCAAGATTTTCTTGATAAGGTCTACAATATTTTGTTTGCCATGGGGGTGAGTACTACAGTGAAGGCCGAACTTGCTGCTTATCAACTCAAGGACGTGGTTCAGACATGGTACAATCAGTGGATGAATAGTAGGGCTTTAGGAGGTGGTCCCGTGACTTGGGAGATCTTTAAAAAAGCCTTTCTAGACAAATTCTTCCTAAGGGAGCAAATAGAAGCTAAGGTAGAGGAGTTCATCAACCTTCATCAAGGAGGTATGAGCGTCAAAGTAATACTCCTTAAAGTTCATTAAGCTGTCCAAATATGCTTCTTCTTTGGTTTCTAATGATAGGGATGAGATGAGCCGTTTTGTAACGGGCGTGTCTAAGGAGCTTGAAGAGGAATGTCGTACAGCCATGCTTCATGAAAATATGGATCTTTCTAGGTTGATGGTTCATGCTCAACAGGTTGGGGAAAGTCGTCTAAGGAAGGAAGAGGAATAGGGAAGCTAAGAAGGCAAAGTCTTTTGAAAGTGGTTGTTCTAAGAGTAGGCTTGATGTTCAAGACAAGCCTAAGTTTAAGAGGAAGTTTTCAAACCAAGTTCCTTCAAATTTCTCCAAGAATCGCAATGATAGAGGTTCTAATCTTAAATCTCAAAATGGGAGAAATGTCGATCCACCAAGAGAAATTCCAACTTGTGGTAAGTGTGGTAAGATACATGTGGGTGAATGCCTTGTTGGAACTAATAGTTGCTATGGTTGTGGCAAAGGTGGCCATATGGTAAAAGATTGTTCTAATGTGAGAAGTCAAGTAAAGGGGAATAGCCAAGCTCAATCAAGCGGTCCTTTTTCTGAAGCTCCAAAAAGGAACCGTTTCTATGCACTCAAGGCTAGGGGTGAACAAGAAAACTCTCCTGACGTTGTGACGGGTATGTTACAAGTTTTCTCTGTTAATGCTTATGCTTTGCTTGACCCAGGTGCTACCCTTTCTTTTGTTACACCTTTGGTAGCTCGGAAGTTTGATGTACTTCCCGATGTTTTGATTGAACCCTTTTCGGTTTGTACCCCAATGGATGACTCTGTAGTTGCAAAAAGAGCCTATAGGAAATGTCCTGTAATGCTGCTCAATAGAGTTACTCTTGTTGATTTGGTAGAACTTGGCATGTTTGATTTTGATATCATCTTGGGTATGGATTGGCTTCATGATTGTTTCGCTTCCATAGATTGTAGAACAAGGGTAGTAAAGTTTCAATTCCCTAATGAACCTATTCTAGAGTGGAAGAGGGGAAATTTTATGCCAAGGGGTCAAATCATTTCTTGTTTAAAGGCTTGTAAGATGATAGCCAAGGGTTGTTTATACCATGTGGTGAGTTTAAGGACCTAGAATGTGAAGCTCCTTCTATTGAGTCAGTCCCTGTAGTGAGAAAATTCCTAGAAGTTTCTCCTAATGACCTTCCAGGAGTTCCTCTCGAACGATAAATTGACTTTGGCATTGATTTGTTACCGGATATGAATCCCATTTCAGTTCCTCCATATAGGATGGCTCCGGCTGAATTGAAAGAGTTGAAGCTCCAACTCAAAGATTTCATAGACAAGGGTTTCATTCAACCTAGTGTTTCTCCATGGGATGCTCCGGTCTTGTTTGTGAAGAAGAAGGATAGGTCCCTTAGAATATGCATTGATTATCGCCAACTTAATAAGGTCACCATAAAGAACAAGTATCCTCTCCCTCGGATTGATGATCTCTTTGATCAACTCCAAGGTGCTAGTTACTTTTCCAAGATTGACTTAAGGTCGGGATATCACCAACTTTGTTTACTCCCCTAAACGGCCTTCTTGCCTACCGGTTTCAACTTTAGGATGGCATAGTCTGGGCATACTGACTCTAAGAATATTTCCGTAGCAAACCTTCTAAAGATGGTTATTATAACATTATTAAAACATAATAAACAATTATAATCAACAAGAGATTATCAGGAATAAATTAATTTAGCTACTCATGAATAAAAATGAGTATATGTAGGGGGTGGAAGCGGAATTTAGAAAAGGGAGTGAAGAAGGGAGTTGATTGAAAGTAGCTTGTTTTATTTCTGAGGGAGAAGTCCTCTATTTATAATAACAACTTACAACTTAGGCCAATAGAGGTGGCCGACAACATACTTTACACTTGGCCTTATAACATTCGGCCGACGCAAAACGACATAAAACTTTACATATAATGGAAGACATACTATTTACTACTTTTTCTACTTTACATAGTGGCCTTTGCTTTTTTATATATGGCCAACATACTTTTGACTTTATTATAAAACAACAAAAAACTTTATAATAATGGCCTTTACTTTATTTATGGCCGACACACTTTTCAATACACTATTTATTATTTTACACGTATCTTTACTCTAGCTCCACTTTTGGTACAAAGTTATCTTCTCCGTTGCATTTTGTACATAAATGGTCAGGATATTTTTGACCTATTAGCTTGCAATATCTTACCATTAGATTCGGAGAAATAAAATTTTTTCGAATTGCTCTTGTAGTAGGTATTTGCTCTGGTTTCAACAGACTTAATATCCATTGCCTTATCTCTTCCATATCTGCTACTCTGATTTCTTTACAGTTGGAGTATATCATTGTTTGATCTCTGTTATAATAACTCCATATTGCATTCTCGTTCAAGTAATTGTTTGATAGTTCGGTTAATATAGTGGCTATTCCAATAGTTCTTTTGTTAGCATAGAACTCCGGAATATCTACCTTCTGTATCTCTTCTTGTATATCTATTTTTTCTGGGATTATCATTTCCCTAGTCAATCCTATCTTTATAACTTGTATAGTTGGTTTGATCTCATCATATAATATCTCCGCTGTTGCTGAATAGAACTTTATGTAAAATAAATTCCTTTGGTTATTCTTTTATATTGTAAAAATGCCTTGTATAGGTCCGGTATTTTAGCTATTTCTTCTCCAGTTATTGTATATACTGTACTTATTAACCCATAATTGTAGCAAGTTGCTACTAAATTTGGGTCTGTTCCTGGTTGTGCTATTAATTTGTTATAACCTTGTAGGTGTTGGGTTATATAGTTTTCGTTTGGGTTTTTGGTATCTTTTGCTCTGGGGTTTGAGTTTAAAAAGGTTTATATCTTGTATATATTTTCTATATACATTCTGGTAATATGGTTATATATTTATTTTTGTGAATCTAAGCTGGCTTTGTAAGTATTTATTTGTGGGGGTACGAATATGTCTTTTTGGGTATTGTGTGGAGTATATGGTTTAGAAAATAATTTGTTCATGTTTGTATTTGTATTCTTTACCTTATCTTCCTCCTTTTTTGTAGATGGTCCTGCGGTAGATGTACTTCTTGGTGTAACTGAACTTCCTGCAAGTGTGTTTTGGGTTTTTAGGTGTTTCCCATCGTCACCTTCTAGTTCCGCATTTTTTAAGTCATGCTGCTGACTTAGCTCCGCATTTTTTAAGTCATGCTGCTGACTATTAACTGTTTCTTTTAGTATCTGTACTTCAGTTTCTATCTTTTCCATTTTTTGACAAAGCATTGTCATCGTAGCTAGTATTTTCTTCATTGTATCTTCCTCTGGAGAGGTAGTCTGCAATAAGATTTTTGTCAGTTTTAATTACTTCAATTGTAAATGTAAAATTTAATATATTTAATACCAATCTTCTTATTTCTTTTGTTGTAACTGAATCTTGTACCTTTTTAGTTAGCCACCACTTTACCTGTGTATTATCTGTTCTTACGATAAATTTATTGTAAACAATATATGGTTCAAATGCTAATAAACATTTATATAATGCAAACAATTTTTTTCTATTTATTTCCCATTTTATTTGTGCTTCTGTATAAGATCCTGAATGGTATCTGCAGTGATGTTCTATTTTTTCTTTGTCATATTTATATTTTAAAACTCCTCCATAACTATGATTACTTGAATCTGTTTCTATAATATAAGTAAATGATTTATTTTCATCGGGAAAATATAGTTTTGGTAATGTCTTACATAAGTTTTTAATATGTCTTATATGTTCTTTATCTTTATTATCAAAATGATATTCTATATCTTTCTTAAGCTTTTTATGTAATGGTTTTAAATATTCTGCTAATTTTGGTATATATTCTCTTACTTGGTTTACTAATCCTAAGAAGGATTGTAATTTCTTTTTTGTATCTATATAATTTCATCAAGGGTAATTATTTTTTGTACTATATGGGTCTGCATCTTTATTCCATTTTTATCTATTTGTATTCCTAGAAATTATATCTGGGGTTTCATAATTTCTGCTTTCTTTTTACTTAGGCTTATACCAGAATGTTTAATTATGTGTATAAATTTTTCTAATAATCTAATATGTTCATCTTGTGTTTTTGAATATAATAATATATCATCTATATGGACAATGCAATTCTCTAATTGATTAAAATAATTATCCATAAAATGTTGATATCTACCTGGTGCATTTTTATATCCAAATGGTAAAACATTCCATTCATAAAATCCTTGTGGTACAGTAAATGCTGTTAGTTGTTTAGATTCTTCTTCTAGTTTTAAGTGATAAAATCCTGACTTACAATCGAATTTACTGAAATAATTATATCCTTGTATCTGTCTTATTTTTAGTATTTTATTTGGTATTGGGTAATTTTATGTTTTGGTTTTAGCATTTAAATTACGATAGTCTATAACCATTCTACTTTTACCTCTTTTTTGTTCACTATGTTTATTAACTATAAAAGCTGGACTTGTATGTTTACTATTGCTTTCCTGTATATAATTATTCTTCAATAATTCATCTATATGCATTTTAAATTCTTTTAAATCATCAAAATTATATTTTAATGGTTTTTGTGTTATTATACTATTTTCATCTATTAATTCAATCTTTACTTTTATCTTATGCTTTTCCCATCCTTGTAATGGATTTTCACTATATAATAATTCTAATTGTTCATTAATTATTTTAACCTTATCTATTGTAAATATGATAATTTCTAATTGTGCTATTTGATTTTTACTTATATTTTCCATTTTCTGATTTATTCTTTCACTTTCTTTCATCCATTCTATGGGTTTTCTTTGTTTATTATTTACTCTTTTTGCTCCTATTTTATTTCCACATGGTGTAGTAAACCACCAATGTGTTTTTGTTATAATATGAGGGTATAATCTTTATAAAAATGGCATTCCTAATAACATATCTTTTGTTGTAAATTCGAAATTGTACATCTCTTCTATTGTCAATATTTTATCCCATATTTGTATTTTTTATATTTTTTGCTTTATATGTAATCATACTACCTTCATTGTTAAATCCTGTTACTACCATAGGTGTTTTTAATTTTTCCCATTTATCTTTTGGTAAACAATTATATTTACATATATTTGCTTCTGCTCCTGTATCTATCATAGGGGTATAATATCTGTTGTGATATCCTTCTACAATAATTTTTGCAAGTATATATATTTTCATTATTCATTTTGTTCTTTTAATAATTATTTTCTTATTTTGGCAAGTTATTAGTAATTGTTCATTTTCTATACTATATGGTTTAACTTTTTCTAACCATTGTATTCCTAAAGTAATATTTTGGCTTCCTTGGTATATTTCAAATGATATTACTATTGGTATTCCTCCTATAATTATTTCTTTTTCTGTTACTTCTTCACTTGTGTTTACTATCGCACTAGGTAATCCAGGGCATAAATGTCCTGTTTTTATAATTTCTGTTTCTAATACTAATTCTCTTGTTATATAATTTTCTTCTTGTCCTGTATTTATTAAAATTTTATATTTTCTTTGATCTACTATTCCTATTATAAAATAATGGTATAATGTTGTTTCTTCTATATTTAATAAATTTTTCGAAACTTCATAGTTCCTTTTAGATGTGCTTGCTCTTGATGAGGTAGTTCTAGTTAATGCATTTGGTATACTTGAAGTACTCAATCTTTCTTTTACAATTTCTAAATCTTCTTCTATGTCAATTTCTTTATAGCTATAATCACTATTATCTATTATAGTAATTATTCTTTCAAAAGGATTTTCTATTTTTATTCTATCAATTTTATTTCTTGCCGTTACTTTATGTTTTGTTGTTAGTATATATAGGTTTTTACATCTTGCTGTAAATATTTTACTGCCTGATGCTAGTTCTATTCAGATAACACACATATTTATATTCTGTTTTAGAGATTACATTTATCAAAAAGTCTGTTTTGCTATTATCTTTTTTAGTAAGTTGTAATAGTTCATATTCCATATATAAGTTTTTTAGCTTTTTCTGTGTCTTTCGTACTTTTCTTTCTATCTTAATTTTTGTTATAGTAGTTACCTTATTTAAATTTTTCTTCATATTTTTAGGAAAATATTTTTTTATAATATTCTTTTTTAATTATATTTAATCTTTGTATTTCATTAGCGTTGTTTTCTAATTCTAAATATTCTTCTTCTCTAAAATAGAAATATTTATTTATATTTTCAATTAATAATTTTTCTTCTAGATCTATTTCTTCTTTAGTTTTTCTCCAAAGTTGTAAATATAAATAATATATCATTGATCTCTTAATAATTCTAGATCATCATATAAATAATCTATATCAAAATTATCTGGTATAATTAGTTCTGCCCAACCATGAATTATTTCTTCAATTATTTCGTATGTTACTAATTTATCATAAATTATTCTTTTTATATCAGTATTAAGATCTTTTAATATATAGAATATTAATATCTTGTAGTTAACATCATCATCTAATAAGTAAGAAGTCATTTTAACATATTTTCACTAAAATTTTATTCCTTCTAACCTCTTCATAGATTACACTTATTTATTATGTAATAA
The DNA here is from genome assembly GCA_016801875.1 of Solanum sitiens. Lineage (NCBI taxonomy): Eukaryota > Viridiplantae > Streptophyta > Magnoliopsida > Solanales > Solanaceae > Solanum > Solanum sitiens. The sequence continues at coordinate 35,649 of JABWTJ010001156.1, forward strand.
TAACAACTTAATAATCATCTCGTCTAGTCACTACTACGGTTTTATTCTTTGATTAGTTACCCTAACAGCGCCTCAACTGTGTTTACTCTCCTAAACGGCCTTCTTGCCTACCGGTTTCAACTTTAGGATGGCATAGTCTGGGCATACTGACTCTAAGAATATTTCCGTAGCAAACCTTCTAAAAATGGTTATTATAACATTATTAAAACATAATAAACAATTATAATCAACAAGAGATTATCAGGAATAAATTAAGTTAGCTACTTATGAATAAAAATGAGTATACCTGTTTCTGTATATTTTTTTAATTCTGTTTTGTTTTCCATAGCTTTTTCTTAACTTAGCTCTGATACCAATGTAGGGGGTGGAAGCGGAATTTAGAAAAGGGAGTGAAGAAGGGAGTTGATTGAAAGTAGCTTGTTTTATTTCTGAGGGAGAAGCCCTCTATTTATAATAATAACTTACAACTTAGGCCAATAGAGATGGCCGACAACATACTTTACCCTTGGCCTTATAACATTCGGCCGACGCAAAACGACATAAAATTTTACATATAATGGAAGACATACTATTTACTACTTTTTCTACTTTACATAGTGGCCTTTGCTTTTTTATATATGGCCCTTGACTCATTTGTGATTGTATTCATTGATGATATTTTGATATACTCCAAGAATGAAGATGAGCATGAGAATCACTTGAGGTTGGCCTTGCAAGTCATCAAAGAACACCAACAATGAAGTCCCCTTTACTGTACAATGAAGTTCCTTAGCTTCACTTTACACACCTTTTAGCATATAATCCCCTAACTAAAAGCTATCCTAAGACTCACTTAATACAATAGCATACATGGAATATGACATTCTCCTTTCTAGGATTATCAAAAGACCTACTCAAGTAACTCAAGAAGAGAATGTACATAATTGACCTCTTCAAGATTACCTAAGTACTCCTTAAGACTAACCTAAGTTAGATCATGTCTACTTAATCAATCAATTTCCTTAACTAGAGTCATTGTTAAGACTTATCTAAGTAAGAGATGAAGTGATCATTCCCTTGCCCCCTTCATACCTTAACTAGACAACCCTTAACTACTTTAGATAAGTACTTATTCATTTAACATTCTTTCTTAACTTAAGTCATTACATTCCTTAGTTCATTTAAGATACATTAATAACGTAAGGACATTCAAATAATGGTCTTGGAGAAGACCTAGGGACTCAAACTAAGACCTTCAAAGCCTATTGTGCAGTGTCTAGATAGCGTACCATACCACCACCTAAACTTTATAGAACATCTCTAATGCTAGTAAAAATCACATATGATGAGAATAGGCAATAACCGACATAGACAATGGTAGCAAAACATGGAATTCGGAGTTCTATCCTACTCCGATGAGGTTGTTCTACTTGCCAATGGTAGAACTTGGACACATCCCGTGTAGGCACATGGTTAAGGAATATAAAGGACTTACTTTGTACTCTAGTCTCGTTGTTCACTAGAACTACTTCCCTTACAATACTCACTCGGTGCTAGACTTCATTCTCATAGATTATGTCACGACCCGAAAGCACCCCCTAGAATCTAGGTATCACCCTCGGACCATGACCGGGCATACTTGACCCTTTGGGGTCTCATACAAGCCCTTTAACTATCGTTCATCACATAAGACATGAAAAGTAGTGCGGAATTTAAAAATTTTCACGAATAATTAAATAAAGGAAGTCTTTCATAAAATACTTAGAGAATCTCATCGTCACAAGCCATCTTAAAGACACGACATAATATCTTAGGGACACGGCCCTTTACATTAAAAGGAAAATACATAATAAGTCTTAATAATAAAACTAGGAAACATAGACTATGTCCTCGAATATATGAGGACATACCAAATCTTGAGAGAATAGATTTCCCAAGCTTCACTTTCGAACCTTCAAAAGCTTCCAACAACCTATACTTATAAGGTATAGAAAAGTATAGGGTTACTACAAACAATGTACTAAGTATGACATATGAAAAAACATGTAAAAAGGGACATTTTAGTAAAATAAGCTTCAATGCTAAATAATTATAACATTAATGAATTTAAAAGCAAAACAACATAAGAAGCATCATTTAACACTTAAAGAAGAATTTCCATAATTTTGACCAAAAGACACCCTTTATAGTGAACTTACCAACTTTACAGTAAATCCCATTTTTTGACTTAACGGTGACTATTTAGGACGTTACAATGAATTACTAAGACTATTATAGTGAACTAAAAGACTCTAACAATGGTGAACTTCCAAGGTATTGTCAATGAGGAAGTGAACTCATTTCCGTAGGAGTTTCCCTACCTAAGGATAATCCTAAGACTCTCCAAGGTAAGACATGAAGGAAACGTCTAAACACTTCCTTAAATGCACACCAAAGTGATCCTCAAGACTACCCTTTTTGGCTTACTCACCTCGGGAGAACAAGTCACCACTCAAATCACAACACATTAGAAGAACACCCAACAAAACACCAAAGACTTCCCTTTCGGAATGCCTACTTAGTGCAATGAGTAGATGACGTCCTATACCACCACCTACCCTAAGTAGTACACTCTTTTAGAAGGTTTGGCACCAAGTCTTCCCTTTCGGTAGGTCCTACTTAGTGCAATGGATATGTAGCATCCCATACCACCACCTACCCTAAGTAGCATGTTCTTTTAGAAGACTTAGTTCAATTAATTCACATAAGTAGCACATGCTTTTAGAAGACTTATTACTTTCATTACTGTTGTAGGGGGTTAGCTTAAACGACAAAGACCATGAGAGCTAGACATGGAATCCCAATATCAACCCCTATAGGATTAGGGATCCTCACTTGCCTAGAGTAAAGTCATACTTCTTAGCTTTTACTTGGCTTTCCAAATAGCTACACCTATGTGGGCACATAGTTAAGGGATAAGGAGATTGCTACTAAGTAACTCATTCTCTACTAACGAGGAGTACTCATCTCAAGAGGTACATTGGATACAACATCTCAACTCATGAAGTGTAACCACCCCTTCTTCATATCCTCTCGGTGCTAGGCATAACTCCCCACGGATTCTCAACATTATAAACTATAGGTTAAGGATAACTAGTGAATACCACATCTCAACTCACGAAGGGCATTCATCCTCCGACCTATCTTGGAAATCTCATTAGGAATAGTGAGGTTGCTACTAGACACTTCATCTCAACTCACGAAGAGTGTCCACCCCAAGACTCCCCTTTTTACTCAACTTAGCTTCATTCATTCACTTAAGTGTGTGTATGTACATGTGAGAACACCTTGAATATAAGCATCATTTTGTTCACATTACTTCTATACATGCTTTAAACCTTCATTCATCAATTCACACACCTTACATGCTTCACATAATCATATACTTCATTTAGACATAATCTAGGTCAAACATACAATTCAAGCTTCACAAAACACAATACAAGACCCATTTCCAATATCTCTTCATTTCACATACTAAACCTTCAATATCACATTCTCAATATATACTAAACTTAACTAATTCATCAAGTAAACACCGCCACCAAGAAGATGGACCATACCACTCAAGATCAATTTATCATAAGAACTATACAATATAAACAACTCACCATTTAACCAATCCATCACAACCTATAAACATTTTCTCAACATTTCATCATAATATGGCCCTTAGGGCAGTAGCTAAACCAACATAACAACACAAGAAAACCAAAGTTCATTCTCTACACAAACATGCTCATTTAACCCATTTCTTAAGCCAACATTTGAAGAAAAGATTTAACATGATTTCATTGAAGTTTTAACCTTAAAATCATCAACTAACATTAGAAACATCATTAATTAGTCATTAGAAACGTTTTCATGCAAGACCCATATTTAGAGTTGAAAGTAGTAGAAACTAGGGTTGAAAACCCTTTCTGAAAATTCATTAGAAGGGACTTCTTGAATGTAAGAGAGTTCAAGGATGGATACCATACCTCAAATGCAAGACAACCCACTGATTTTTGATGAAGAACACGCCCAAACCAGCCCTCCTAGCTCTTCTTGACTTCTAGCTTCCAAAGAGACTTGAGAGAGAATGCTAAGGGAGAGGGGTTTTGGGTTTTAGGAAAAGAAGTCTAAAATTAGGTCTTAGGGTTTGAAACACTTTAATATACCTAAATAACCCTAAAAATTAACTCTCTAGATTCATAAAAGACTTGGGGTGAATTTACCAAACACCCCAAGACTTTGCAGCCCCTTTAACAGCTTTTGGGCAGTCTCACCAACGGACCAACCGACGGTCCGTTTGTCAAAGGACGGACCGTTGGTGGGGGTCTAGTTGGTTGGGAATGCAACTCCTTAAACTGCAGGGATTCTTGCCCAAACAACGGACCAGGTCGACTGGCCGTCGATTGGCTCGTCGATTGGACACTGATTAGGCAGTTTTGGTCCAAGTCTTGGGCCCTCTTGTTGGTCCTAGGTGGGGTCGTGACCAAAATTTAAACCCCTAAACTAAGTCGTCTAGGTCTTAGGAACATCTCATGCAAGTTTCAAGTAAAACGAACATGTAAAACTCACTCAAACGTCAAGACACACAAGTACTTTCTAAGGCACACCTTGCGAACGTCATGGACGTTCTTGGTCGTTTGACCTCCAAACTTAGCCAAACTTCATATACTTCCTAAGGACTAAATTAACTCATTTTAACTCAAAATTAATTCAAGAAACAACCACGAAGCTCTAGTTCACCTTAGTTCGTTTTAGGGTGTTACAAATTAATTCACATTAAGGTTCATACAAAGGGGTTCCATATCAAGTTCATAACCCAATTAAATTTACCCTACAAGCCAATCAACCTTAAGTCCATCATTCATTACATGAAGGATACCATTATGACTTTCGACTTCAAGTTTCATAACCTTACCACTAGGTTTAAGGTTTCACATAAAGGACCCTCTTATCATCATTCAAGGTATCACCTAACATTCATACATACAAGACTAAGACGATTTAGCTTCCTAAGTCAAGACATCACATATTCACATTCATACATGCATCAAGTAAGGCACACAAGTCTACCTAAGCAAGACACAACATACTTCACTTTAGCACATATTATATGTCATTCTAGAAGCACATAGGAATAACCATTATAATCTTAAAGTCATCCTATACACTACTACATCATGATATATATAATCATCATAGACTCATATAGCCAAGTAGGAACAATCATGCATCAACTCTAAGACTACACACATGAACACATAATCATAGTCTAACATGATTTCCTAAATATCATCAATATAAGAAAACACATACTTTCACATTACTTCACATATAGGTAGACATGATCATACTTCACATAATCAACTACACAAATCCACATATTACTTCAAGTAGTGCCGACACGGACATGATCATCGTAATACTTAAAATAACACCGACAAGGCCACATCAATCACATAACACCGCTACCATAAGTGGACCATAACAATCACACATAATTCAATAGATAAATTACACTAGCTATACATAATATTAAGAGAGTTAGGGATGCATACCACCCATTTGATCTTACCTCTTCAATCCAAAGCTAAATTATCCAATTCAATAACAGAAGGCCCTTACCCATGACCATGAACATCAATTCAATACAATAACCATAATACTCAATGAATCTAGGTCAATTCAATATATATTTATTAATCTAATACAACCTGAATATCAATTGAATATAATTCTTACTTCATTCAATAGCCCATAGAAAACTACAATAGAATCCATAAGCATAAGGTTAATATCAATTCAATAAGCTTAATAGTCAATAGATCTAAGAATATACAATACTCAATTGATCAAATTGAAACAGCCTATAAACCATACAATCATAATCTATACATGAATCAAAAGCTCATAACAATTTACACATGAATTCATCAATATCAAAGCATGATCACATAACCCATATATTTGTCCAAATAGAGAGATTTGAGAAGGTCAAGGGATCATGGAGAATTTCAATAGAAAACATCAATTATACATCAATAACATCATATCTTAAGCTTTGAAAACGTTTCATGCAAGAACCCAAGACTTAGAGTAGAAATTGGACTTTTCATCTTGTTAAAATCTTTGAAAATCATCTTTGAAATTGTCTCTAAGGTGATAGCAAGTCTTAGATGAAGAACTACCATACCTTATTATAATAACCCAATACTAATTGAAGAAGAAACTCCATTGAAGACCCATCTTCAAGCTCCATCTTTACCTTGAGCTCTCATGGAGGTTTTTGGAGAAACTTTAGGAGGAAAAGGGTTTTGATCTAAGTGCTAGGGTTTAAAGGAGAGTTTAATCACTTATATACTCTTAAAATACCCCTAAACACTTTAAACAACCGTCCTCACATTTTATAAGACTTGGGGTGAATTTCCCAAAACCCCCAAGTCTTAACAGAAATGCTGCCAGATTTTAGCACCATCGACGCCCAGCATCGACGGTCCGTGGTCTCACCCACGCCCCGTCGATGGGGTCTTGTTGTTTGATCCTGCAACTCCTCAACATGCATACCACATGGATCCATCGACAAGACCCATCGACGGGCCATCGCCTGGTCGACTGGCCGTCGTTTGGGTCAGTTGATTGCCAATGCCTAGCAGTGTTGAGCTCCAAGTTGGGGTCCTTCTCTAGGGCCCCTTGTGGGTCCTATGTGGAGTCGTACCCGGAATTTTCCAATCCAAATATGTTCATATACGAGTTTTGGACCTCCCACATAGTTTCATCCAAAAAAAACACGTAAAACTCTACGAAACTTGCTTAGACACCCAAGGTCATTTCAAGAACCATCTTTCGAACATCAGGGACGTTCTTGAGCGTTTGACCTCCAAACTTGACGAAACTTAACACACTAACTATACACATCAAAATAACTCATTTAAGGACCTATTAACCTCATTAAACACACATAAACACATAAAACCACATAGAAGGCACATAGGTGACTTAGTAGTCGAACGTCTTGGTCGTCCCTTGATGTTTGACTTCCAATGCACATAAACTCTTAGATACTGCCTCTATGACATATTATAGACCAAAGAATCAATTAGTCAATTTTTGAAAAATTTCAGAGTGAATTGGCAGTGCATTACAGTGAATTATGCAACTTTTGCAAAAATGCAACTTTTAGGCAATTTCATGATAGAAACATGCTAATATGCAAGGTAACTTCATATAAACACCTTTTAAAACATAATCATGGCTTCATAAAATACACAATGCAAGAAGTTAATGAAATTCAATTTCAACCAAACATGCATATCATAAGGAGAATGTTTGGAACTCATTTTTCACAGAAACTCCTACATAAATCAAGTTACTAAGAACTCTTTGTTTTAGGCTTGAATAAACACATAACTAAAGGTTAAGAGTACTTCACTCCCAACAACCATACTCTTCACAATACTCCCCACTTAGGTTAAACCCATTCTAAGGTCAACATGACATCTACCGCAAGGAACTCCCTCAAGGCACCTTAAACCTTACTAATACTTTCTCACCCAAAGTCTAGTTCATGACTAAAGACTCTCAAAGGTTAAACCATCTAACCACTACATCCCCCTTACTAGGAGAAACTCACCATTACTCTTTCAAGTCTCTTGAACTTTTTTTCTATGGTTGGGTCTTAAACAACTTCAAACCATCTCAACCACTATTCCTTCACATTCTAACTCTACATTTTACCATTCTTTCAAACTATACTACCTTTCAAAGGCAACTAAACCAACCTAGGGTCATCAACACCATCTTTCACACCTTATCTAGCAAGCCACATCTCATCTTTTCTCTCCCTCAACCCAATCTTCATAAAGTCACACTCAAATGACCAAGCACATAAGGGAGACAAGGTAAAGACACCATATACAAAGCTCTTAGGCACGATTAGATGAATGAAGAAGTGAAACTTTTCCTAGCACCCAATGGCCACCTATTCATAATGTGGCGCGCTTCACATTATGAATAAGACTCTACGAGATGTGGTTCATGAGACAACCTAGACAGTCCCAAACCTTATGCTCTGATACCAAGTTTGTAACGACCCTCAAGCACACCCTAGAAGTTAGAGTATCCTTGAGTCGTCACACGGCAAATGAGACTTCAAGAAGTCTCAATTGATCCACCCGTACCATTCATTGCATAATAAACATTCCAAAATGAGTAAGAATTTAAAACTTTCTTCACACACGAAGAACTTTTTTCATAATCAATACCCAAGCGGAAGGCTTTCATTAAAACATTAAACCTTTACAATATCCCTTAGAACCATCTAAACTTTGGAGTATACAATACTTGAGACTAAGCCCATACAAGACATTGAATAAAGACTTAAGACATAAACGAACATGTGGATATTTTCCTCGAATCGATGAGGACTCACCAATACTTCATATTAAACTCTTAGAAACCTATACATCCTCCATGGCACATCAAGATTTCCAATTCCCTACACTTTAGTCAAAAGGAAAAGGAAGGGGTTAGCACATTAGATGTACTAAGTATGGAAGCCATGCAAAAAACATGAAAAAGGGACATTTAGTTAGTAACATGGTTTTCATGAATTTTGATTTAAACATCATATTATAAGCATAATAATAACATTTAACAACTTAGAAATACATAAGGAATCATTTAAGCAATTATCACATTTTTAAGAAACATTACAATAAACTACTTCACTGTTACAGTGAAGTCTCCTTTACTGTACAGTGAAGTTCCTTAGCTTCACTTTACACACATTTTTGCATATAATCCCCTCACTAAAAGTTATGCAAAGACTCACTTAATACAATAGCATACATGGAATATGACATTCTCCTTTCTAGGATTATCAAAAGACCTACTCAAGTAACTGAAGAAGCGAATGTCCATAATTGACCTCTTAAAGATTACCTAAGTACTCCTTAAGACTTACCTAAGCTGGATCATCTCTACTTAATCAATCAATTTCCTTAACAAGAATCATTATTAAGACTTATCTAAGTAAGAGATTAAGTGACCATTCCCTTGCCCCCTTCATACCTTAACTAGACAACCCTTAACTACTCTAGATAAGTACTTATTCATTTATCATTCTTTCTTAACTTAAGTCATTACATTTCTTAGTTCATTTAAGATACATTCATCACATAAGGACATTCAAATAATGGTCTTGGAGAAGACCTAGGGACTCCAACTAACACCTTCAAAGCTTTTTGTGCAATGTCTAGATAGGGTCCCATACCACCACCTAAACTTCATAGAACATCTCTAATGCTAGTAAGTATCACATATGATGATAATAGGCAATAACCGACATAGACCGTCGTAGCAAAACATGGAATCCAGAGTTCTATCCTACTCCGATGAGGTTGTTCTACTTGCCAATGGTAGAACTTGGACACATACCATGTAGGCACATGGTTAAGGAATATGAAGGGCTTACTTTGTACTCTAGTCTCGTTCTTCACTAGAGATACTTACCTTACCATACTCACTCGGTGCTAGCCTTAGTTCTCATAGATTAATTCACATTAAGGTTCATACAAAGGGGTTCCATATTAAGTTCATAACCCAATTACATTTACCCTACCAAAGAGGTCCTCTAGGGGCTGCCCTACAATGGCGACAAGAAGCTCATCATGACTTTCCTAAGGATTGATATGATGCCGTTCCATCCAATCAACTTTAAGTCCATCATTCATTACAAGAAGGATACCATTACAGCTTTCGACTTCAAGTTTCATAACCTTACCACTAGGTTCAAGGTTTCACATAAAGGACCCTCTTATCATCATTCAAGGTCTCACCTAACATTCATACATACAAGACTAATACGTTTTAGCTTCCTAAGTCAAGACATCACATATTCACATTCATACATGCATCAAGTAAGGGACACAAGTCTACCTAAACAAGACACAACATACTTCACTTTAGCACATATTACATGTCATTCTAGAAGCACATAGGAATAACCATTATAATCTTAAAGTAATGCTATACACTACTACATCATCATCAATATAATCATCATAGACTCATATAGCCAAGTAGGAACAATCGTGCATCAAATCTAAGACTACACACATGAACACATAGTCATAGTCTAACATGATTTCCTATATTGCATCAATATAAGAAAACACATACTTTCACATTACTTCAAATATAGGTAGACATGATCATACTTCACATAATCAACTACAAAAACCCACATATTACTTCAAGTAGTGCCGACAAGGCCATGATCATCATAATACTTAAAATAACGCTGACAAGGCCACATCAATCACATAACACCGCCACCATAAGTGGACCATACAATTCACACATAATTCAAGAGTTAAATTACAATAGCTATGCATAATATTAAGAGAGTTAGGGATGCATACCACCCATTTGATCTCACCTCTTCAATCCAAAGCTAAATCATCCAATCAAATATCATCAGGCCCTTACCCATGACCATGGACATCAATTCAATACAATAACCATAATACTCAATGAATCTAGGTCAATTCAATATAGATTTATTAATCTAATACAACCTAAAAATCTATCGAATATAATTCTTACTTCATTCAATAGCCCATACAAAACTACACTAGAATCCATAAGCATAAGTTTAATATCAATTCAACAAGCTTAATAGTCAATAGATCTAAGAATATACAATACTCAATTTTAAACAGCCAATAAACCATACAATCATAATCTATACATGAATCAAAAGCCCATAACAATCTATACATGAATTCATCAATATCAAAGCATGATCACATAACGCATATTTTTGTCCAAATTGAGAGTTTTGAGAAGGTCAAGGGTTCAGGGAGAATTTCATTAGAAAACATCAATTATACATCAATAACATCACATCTTAAGCTTTGAAAATGTTTCATGCAAGAACCCAAGACTTAGATAGAAATTGGACTTTTCATCTTTTTGAAATCTGTGAAAATCATCTTTGAAATTGTCTCTAAGGTGATAGCAAGCCTTAGATAAAGCAATCCCATACCTTATTAGAAGAAACCAATTCTAATTAAAGAAGAAACTCCATTCAAGACCCATCTTCACCTTGAGCTCTCATGGAGGTTTTTGGAGAAACTTTAGGAGGAAAAGGGTTTTGATCTAAGTGCTAGGGTTTAAATGAGAGTTTAATCACTTATATACTCTTAAAATACCCCTACACACTTAAAACAAACGTCCTCACATTTTATAAGACTTGGGATGAATTTTCCGAACCCCTCAAGTCTTAACAGAAAAATTGCCAGATTTCAGCACCATCGACGGTCCGTGGTCTCACCCACGCCCCATTGATTGGGTCTCGTTGGTTGATCCTACAACTCCTTAACCTGAAGACCACATAGCTCCATTGACAATACCCATCGATGGGCCGTCGCCTGGTCGACTGGCCGTCATTTCGGCAATCGATTGCCACTGCCTGGCAGTGTTGAGCTCCTGCGGTCCTCCTCTAGGGACCCTTGTGGGTCCTACGTGGAGTCGTACCCTGAATTTTCCAATCCAAATATGTTCATATACGAGTTTTGGACCTCCCACATGAGTTTCATCCAAAAAAAACACGTAAAACTCTACGAAACATGCTTAGACACACAAGGTCATTTCAAGGACCATCTTTCGAACATCATGGACGTTCTTGAGCGTTTGACCTCCAAACTTGACGAAACTTAACACACTGACTATACACATCAAAATAACTCATTTAATGACCTCATAACCTCATTAAACACACAAAAACACATAACACCATATAGAAGGCACATAGGTGACTTAGTAGTCGAACGTCTTGGTCGTCCCTTGATGTTTGACTTCCAATGCACATAAACTCTTAGATACTGCCTCTATGACATATTATAGACCATTTTAGGACCTTAGGCCATCATAACAATCACGTTAGGCTCTACCTTCACCTAAGTCATTTTCGAGACCTTATACCCATGGTTCTCGCTATTCTATACATCCGGGTGCTACCAAAATGTATCATGATCTTAGGAAAATATATTGGTGGATTGGTTTAAAAAGTGACATAATAGAGTTTGTTGCTAAGTTTCAAAACTGCCAACAATTTAAAGCTGAGCATCTTAAACCGGGTGGTTTAACCCAAATCATGGATGTTCCTACTTGGAAGTGGGAAGCCATCAATATGGACTTTGTTGTTGGGTTGCCTCGAACCAGAAAACAAAATCATTCTATATGGGTTATTGTGGATAGGTTGACCAATTCTGCCCACTTTATTCCTATTAAGTTTACTTATACTGCCAAAATTTTTGCAAGAATCTACATTAATGAGATTGTGAGTCTACATGGGATTCCTTTGACTATCATTTTGGATAGAGGTGCCCAATCCACTTCTTGTTTTTGGAAGGCTTTTCAAAAGGATTTAGGCACTCAAGTGAAACTTAGCACTCCTTTTCATCCTCAAACAGATGGATTAGCGAAACGTACTATTCAGATCCTTGAAGATATGTTAAAAGCCTGTGTTATTGATTTCAAGGGAAGTTGGGATTACCACTTGCCTTTAATCGTGTTCTCTTACAATAATAGCTATCATTTGAGCATCTCCATGGCACCTTTTGAAGCTCTTTATGGTAGAAGGTGTATATCTCTGGTTGGATGGTTTGAGGTTGGTGAGTCCTCACTCCTTGGTCCAGAGATTATCTATGAGGCTATAGAGAAGGTTCGAATCATAAGAGATTGATTGAAGACAACCTATAGTCGACAAAAGTCTAATGCCGGCAATATAAGAAGAGATCTTGAGTTTGAAATAGGTGATCATGTCTACTTGAAGATTTCACCTATGAAAGGGGTGATGAGATTCGATAGAAAGGGGAAGTTAAGTCCCCGGTATGTTGGTCCTTATGAGGTTTTAAAACGAATTGGAAAGGTTGCCTAGGAGTTGAAACTACCTAGTGAACTAGATTCAGTTCATTCGGTGTTTCATGTTTCTATTCTCAAGAAATGCATAGGCGACCCAGTGTCTATTCTGCCTAGGGGTGGATGAGAACCTCTCCTATGAAGAGGTTCTGATTGAGATCCTAGATCACCAAGTCAAGAAGTTGAGAAACAAGGAGGTTTCCTCTATAAAAGTTCTATGGAGGAACCATCTTGTTGAGGGTGCAACATGGGAGGCTGAAGCCGACATGAAGTCCCGCCTGTAACAACCCTAAAAATGAATAGGATCAAGACTTAGGTTTTTCAAGAATGCTTGCGATTAGACCAAGGTCCACACGTATTGATACGCGTAGAACCAGACCTCAGAACCCTTACTACGACCAAGCCAACTAACTTGGGGAGTTAATTGAGCTTGGAAAGGTTGGAACCAACCATGTGAGGCTCGCGAAAACGAAGATTTAATCGAAAGAGTTTCTGCCGGACTCAAAAGAAGAAATCTTAAGTTTTGAGGGTCCAAGGGTAAAATGGTCTTTTCCAAGCCAAGGGTAATATTGTAAATACCCTGAGGAATTAATTAATTAATTAATTAATTTATTTATTTAAGGCATTTCGGGTGGGGCAACCCGAATTGACCCATTTTCGCAAATGGGGTCACTCGGGTTCGAGCCCCACTAGAAGCAAGATTTAACTTGCTTTTATTTTAATTTGTTAACTTAATTTTTAATAAATAATTAATATTAACGGATTTAGGAAAAATAAATCAGATTTCTATTAATTTTAATTATTTATTTAAGTTGACTAAGTCCTACCCACAAGTCCTACTTCTAATAGACCCCATTCTCTTTCACGATTAATCTCTCTCTTTCTCACACTCTCTGCTGGCTGCAAACGTGAGAAAAAAATCAGAAAGAAAACTAAAGTTCTTCATGCTTGAAGAATTCACACGCAAAACACAAAAGAGAAAGTAATTCGGTAACGTTAAGCAAAACGTACTACGCTAGTCGGGTAAGGTGTGAGTTTTGGTGTGTGGACTGATTTTTGGAGAGGTTCTTGGGCAGCATTCTAGAGATTTAACAAGAAAACTAAGGTATGGGTCTTCTTACTCTTGGTCCCTTTTCCAAGAGACCCCTAGGACTCAGAATATTCGGCTCAAAACTAAGGTTGTTTTCCCCGTTGTATGTCCCTGTCATTAGCTCCCAACGAATTTGTAGGTTGGTATGAATGCTGGTAGACTTAGGATTATGTGATGATTGTGCTGAATGTGAATGTGTTGGATGTACGTTAATTTTATGAAAAGACAAACCATGTGTGTGTTCGAAATTAAGAAAAATGTGTGACATGATTTGAGTCTCGGCCTAGAGGCTTGAATTTGTTAATGTTATGTTTGCTGTTTTATGTACACCAATTGAAGTAAATTGTGATATTCATGCAACATGAAGTGTGGCTGAATTGAGGAGAAATCTCTTGACTAAGAATTCGTGAAAGAATGTATTAAAGAACGTATCAAATGAACTATGTATTGCTCTATAAATTCACTAATAAATGGAGATACAAATGAGCAAAGAGTTTACCTTAAATTTCCAGCACTATGTTGACATATCTCTGCCAAATTAAGTTGTATAAAATGTTAAGAAAAAATAAGGAATAATAGGTGAGGTCATTGAGGGTCGAACCCGTGACCTCACCCCGTTAAAATCCCCCAAAATTAAAGAAGAAAAAAATATATGGTGAGGGGGATTCGAACAGTATCATGGCTGGGAAAATAAGTGTGAAAAATAAGAAATGAGAGGGGTGGGATTCGAACCCACACCCTCTCGGTTAGAACCCAAAGAAAATAAAAAAAATAATAAAAAAATAAAATAAAAAATATGAGAGGCGTGGGAATCGAACCCACGACCTCTATGCGGATGGGAGAAGATAAAAATAAAAACAAAATGAGGCTGTGGGGGTTCGACCCCACAACCTCACAGTCAACTCAAACAGTCAACTCTTAAAAAGGAGAATAAAATAAAGAGGTTGTGGGGGTTCGATCCCGCAACCTCTCGGCCTTAAGCGAATGGAAGGGAAAGAAAATAAAGAAGAATTAGGTGTGGCTGAGGGGACTCGACCTAGGGTCCCAATGTCTCACATGGACCGAAACAAATAAAGTAAAAATGAAAATGGGGTTGTGGGGGCTCGAACCCACAACCCATCGGCCAATGCAAGGAAAAAGTTAAATAGAAAAGTAATCCTTCAATGTTAACATTGTGAATTGACTTAGAGTTAAAATGTTATGAACATTAGAATAAATTCAATTGAAGATATAAATGATATCCAATTGATTCAAGACTTGGGTTTCCTTGCCCAAACTTCCGTATTGATACATAAGCCATACGTGAACAAAATATCCAAGAATAATGCCACCTACTTAGATCAAAATCAAGATCTTGGCATACATACAAGATACATAAGTCTTGTACTACATAATCTTAGGAATGTAAGAATCACTTAACGAACTATGAATGAAGCCTCATGGCTTGTGTGTATAGACTCATAAGTCTAACATACGTTCAAAAGTAAGTGAACCTAAGATGTATGACATGAAATGATGAACCCTAGAGGGGTTAAGTAAGGATGTGAGACACACCAAACGGCCAAGTGCATTGGCATATGACGAAATGAACATTCACGTAATAAGAGGTGAATAATTAAGAAAAACAAAGGTGCAAATGATGATGAATGTGGTGACAACATGATATGAGGCTAATGTAAATGAGGAGAGTAATCTCAAATGAGCCTAAGTAAATGTTACTAACATGTATTCACCTATGAGAGTGTAAGATAATGAAGAGACCAGTCTCTATGAACACTCTAATGAGAGTATTGAGCTTAACACACTTAATACGAATGATGAGATGAGAAATCATCTAATGAGCTATGATGTCCTCATACTAGAAGTCAACTTCCATGACGTATGAGATGAATGAAATGGAACTTTATACTGAGCACCGATAGACTAGCTATGAGCGGTGATGCCTTCTTTTGGGAAGGGCGGAGGTTCACGTAACTCTCATGAGATGAGACTGTTCGGCTTGCCGGGTATGGGTCTCCTTATATCTCCTAGTCTTCGAACCTATACTGCCAATATAGGGATCTGGCGGGGTTAAATTCCCATGTACGCTAGCATGTTATTGGATCACTTTGGCCGGTGATTCCACCTCTTTTCGGTGTGGGGGAGACACTGGATTTCATGATGCTCACATGATATATGTCGGTTAAAGTTAAAGTTCCCAATGAATGAATGAGGCCAGCCTCAAATGAAGCACATAATGAAATGAATGATACCAAAGGTGTTAGAATAGGACAATCAAAAGGTGAGTTAGATTCAAGTAATGACATTAGGTCATTCTTGGTCATTGCACAACGAACCTAATGAAATTCTTAAACTACATCCTAGGTATAGCTGGTGTTTACACTGGCCTATGAACGAAATGAAATGAAGTACGTATGAATGAATGAAGCAAACTCTGTGTTTGCTAACGAAGACTCCCTAGTTGAGGTCCCATATGTTGAGCCCTCATTTCTGGGATGTCTTAATGTCAAGTCCATGATTCCAAGGTCTCATGGCATATGAATGAATGATATGAACGAAGTTATGTGCTACATGCAAAATGTACTGTATGCTATATATATGTGCTATGTGTAAATGTTATGTGCTGTGTGAAAATGTGAAAAGTATGATGATGTATGTTATTCTCATGGCATAACTTTTCTATTCCAAATCTGGAAAGCTCACTGACTTTCCTAATCCAGATTTGGAAAGATCATTTACTTTCCTAATTCAAATTAGGAAACTTTCCAAATCTCAATTTGGCAAGTCCACTGACTTGACTTCCAAAAATCATGTTGTTAGGAATGAGCTATTCTTTCTCATGCATGTCCTTGGTGTGTACTTGCATATACCCATACTTAGTACAAGTGTGTACTAACCCTATACAAACTCTACTATTTTAGGTGCAGGCACAGGTGGACGATAGAGCTACAGGATCATCGCTGCAGTTATCTGGACGTCCAACATTCATCCGGTTTTGGTAGGTCCTCATGCTTTCGAGGATGCTACTGTTTATGTTCTAGCTTAGTTTAGGAGTTGAGCTAGTGGAGCATGTTCCACTAGCGTTTCTTTCTTATTTTATTCAGACTATGTATTGGTGCCATTTTGGCAATTATACACTTATGTTTATTGAACTATTCCTTTCATTTTATTATCTCTTAATGATTAGATGGTTGATGTTGAACAAATTACAAATGTATTAGAAATGTTTAGTAAGTAATGTTTAAGAAACAAAAAGTTTCAAATTTTCCGCTAAAAATTAACCCATGTAAAGTAAGAATGACGTAAGTAGGCTTGTCTGCGACCTCTGAGAGGTCAACGACGCCGGTCTCGTCTGGGGTCTAGATTCCAGTCGTGACACCGCCACCCTCATCTATTTTACTCCTTGAGGTTAGATATTCCTCTTAATATATGAAGTAATGCACAATCATGAAATTGACTTGTTATCTAAATAGGTGCATGTTTTGGTAAAGATAGTACCAACTAGAATTTTAAGAATTCCTCCATACTCTATTCTTGCACTTACCTAAAATATGTGTGCATGTGTCTTCTTGAGATTTTGTTGTTTTGTTGTTGTCTTGAGAATAATTATAGCATGGTAACTCTTTGAGGCATTTTGAGCTTATGATAAGGTTGAGAAGGAAATTCCTCACTATGTATTATGAATATGTAGCTCTTATATATTGTACGTCATGAACTGAGTGCTATGTGTAATGTTATGGTATGTGTTGTAAGGACTTGAGAAGTACTCCTACGAGATGTGAATCATTATGATTTTATGTTGTTGATTGATTGGGCTGCTAGTATTGAGTCTTTTCCTACCCTCCAAAATATTTTAGTGTCATTCGGGGACAAATATTCCTAAGGGGGGGGGGGATAACGTAACACTCCGGAAATGCCATGACCTAGACTAGAGATTAATCGATTAAATAATGTTTCCAGACCTATATTAATGTAATAAACTCATTTAGAAAAGGTTAGAGTCAAAACGACAAAGAAAGACCTTGACGTCACGAAACTAGCTAATTTGAATTAGTTGACGTCCCTATGTTTGGTGAAGATTTCGAAGTGTCAAATGAAGTCCAAAACTTGTAAAGAGACCTTGGATAGGTAGTATGTAGTATAAAGGGTTTAAACGTTCGGTAACGACACCCCAAGGACCACCCAAAGGGTCCTTGGTGAGGACCCCAACATGGGTAGGCAGGTTGCCAAAACAGCCTGCGCGAACAAGATGTGAGCTTAGGGTGTGCGACGCGTGGCTGTCACACAGACTACTGCCTCAAGAATTGAGAGGCAGACTCGCGACGCGAGACTTACACGCACCTCACTGCCTTAACCCAAAATTTAATAAAAAAGACGGCATTTGGCCCCGCGACGCGCAACCACTTCCCAGAACGTTAAAGTCGTATTTTTGGTAATTTAACTTCTAAAAAAGACCCATATAAGTTGAGAGTATTTTGGGTAATTCATAGGACAACTATATATGGATATTAGGTCAGTATTAGATCACTTTTACACGTCCAAATAATATTCAAACGAAAATTCTCTCATCTCTCAAGAAACGCTCTCTTTTTCCAAACTCCATTGAAAAACAAGAAGAGCTTAAGAAAAGAAGACGAAGACTTCAAGGTTTTAATCCAAATTTTCGTGGATTCTTCATCTATAAGGTATGAGTTTTTCACTCTTGGATTCCTTTCCCAAGATGTCTTTTCAAGATAAGTTTTCAATAAATTCTAATATTAGGGTTTGTACTCTACAAAACAGATTTTCTTCCTAACCCTAGATTTATGATTTTCGATGAAAAGTAAGTGTTTTCTATGGTCGATTTCGCACGAATTGATGAGTATGTGGTTATTTATGTTTGAATTTCGTGTGAATCATGTTCTTATCTAAATGATGGTTTTGTATGGTGGTTTCTACTACTTGATGATATGTAAACGTAGGGATTGGAATTAAGACTAGAATGAACTCTTAAATGACCATTTCCCTTATCCTACATTATGCATTGATCTTGTATATGATTTGAAGGGTTGTTCTTGATTATTCTATTGAGTATTTCACTATATTATGGTTATGAATGTTGTAAGTTGAATGTGAATTCTTGAATAAAGAATTTGGAAGCGAGAGGTAAGCCTTCTAAAGTTATGATTACTCTACAATTTTATGTTAGCCTATAAAACATGATGCTATGGTATGGAAGTATGTATGATGTTTCTATGTGTATATGTTGGGCAATAAAAGTTTTACTTGTGAGATCATGATAACAACATGAAAAATGCAAGTTTCGATACTTTCTTGTATGCTTTACACAAGATGACTATGTTATGTTAATCTCACAAACGAAGGGTTAGAATGAAATGAAACTGTCATATAATCATAAAAAGCTCATGATCATGCTTATACAAGGAGTTAATCTCCTATTACTTATGATAAGTTTATGATAAAAGACAACTTAAAGGTTATTCAAGAAAGGGACTTAAGCTAAGCACCGATGGACTAGATATGAGAGGTGTCCCTTCCCTAGTTGGAAGGTAGGTCACAATGACTCTCATGAGATAGAGGATGCCACGTAATGTGTAACTATGGGTCTCTAAAATATCTCCTATTTATTGAGCTATGCTGCCACCATAGGATACTAGCTAGTGGATCCACCTAGAAAGCTATGTCATGTTAGGTTCTACTTTGGCCGGTAGAACACCTTCTTTCGGTGTGGGGTTTAATGACACCAGATTCCATGTTTATCTCATATGGTCTATGTCGGTTAAGGCAAATGTTCCCTCATGTAAAATGAAATACAAGTAAATGGACATTGACTAGGGTGACTTGAAGAGTCTACTTAGTATATGTAGGGGTATGTGACTCTACCTAGACATTGCACAAGTTGACTCTAAGGGAAGTCCTAGGAGATTGTTCTTATGTAATATGATAACATGAAAGATATATGTTTATGATACATGATGTTACTCTTATATGATGTTGGGTCATTATGATGAATATGTTATTGGGTTATATTGTTATATGAAGTGATGACTACTTATGTCACAAGTTATATGAAGCAAAGCTTTACTTATGGTCTCCTATCTTATCTACTTGGTTGTGTGGGGTTATGGGGATTCACATAACCATTGCACTTGTAGGTTGGGGATGGGATCATTGGTAAGTGTTTTGTATGTTATGATTATATGATATATTGAATATGTAATGGTAACATGACTCTATGATAATATATCTTTTATTATGATCATTCTTTAAGTTGATGGAATCCTTAACTTGTATATGTTATATGGTATGTGAATCGAAGACTTTCATATGAATTAGAATGTTTCTAAAAAATGATCCCTTTTCATGCATGTACTTAAATGTTATGTGCATATACCCATACTTAGCACATGTGGCTTACTAACCCCATTACTTTATATTATACAACTGTAGGTTCCGACCATTGAAGTTTAAGGAGGTCGATTTGAAGAATCTTTGAACTCTTTCTCCAAGTCTTGGTAGGTCTTCATGTTCGGGGATGCTATCTTTTCAATAATCTAGCTTATGCATATTCTTAATAGTTTTAAGAATACGCTATTTCCATTATGTTCTTTGGATTCTTTTGTACTCAGGCCTATATGGTATAATTACTATTTATTGGCTAAGTCCATATTTGTACTCTTAGATGGTTTTAGTATATGTGAGACAAGTTTTTTAAAATATCATATGTCATTATGAAGGTTAAGTATGAAGTCTATGTATACTTCAAATAGAATATTAAAGTTTTAAATTTTCCGCAAATTTTTACTAATCACATGTTATGACGAATGCTAAGGGCTTGTCTGAGTCCTCTTAGAGGCCGCCGCCGCCGGTCGCATCTGGGGTATGCTCCCCGGGTGTGACACCTCCATTGGAGATGAAGATCAAGAACAGCTTGGAGCTTGGATTCCCATGTGTTATTCATAAAGTTTCAGTGGTTTTATTCTACAATGAGGTATGGTGATACTTCATCTCTAGATAACCTTTCACCTAGAGAGCTCCTTTCAATGTTTTCGAAGAGAATTCATGATCAAACTTCATTATCTTCAATCTAGCCATGGGTTCTTTCTCAAATTGATTTCAAAAGCATAATTTTAATGAATTGATGATTAAATACTCATTTGAATGTCATTTTCAATCCAATTCCATGTTGAACCCATGATCTCTCTCAAACTCGATTTACCATATGTATGGTCGTTGTGATCTTGATCTTCTGCGAATCGAATTGTTATTCAATTATGTTAAAATGCTTTTATCTACTGCCTAGTATGTGCATTGATGGTCAATTTTTGATGAGTGATCCATGTGGATCAAGGTTTGAAGGTTTGAGTAAGATTAGCCAATGTAGTATCTTGTGATCATGATGCTAGAATGATTGTTATGAGATTCACAATTATTGATAATTGTCTTAGCTACTGCCTAAAATGTAATGTGAAGACAAATTAGGTGTAATTGATTCAATGTGAATAGATACAATCGAATTGGTAAGGATTGATCTAGGTTCTTCTAACCTATAGATTGATAATGTAATGTACATGATGTCATCTCAATTCTAGGGTAGATGATGCATTATTTAGTTTAGGTTATTATCTCTTTAGATACTTCCCTACATTTATATTATTGATGAATTATGATTGATGATCAAGGCAAGGGAAATTGGTGAGTGATCTATGTTTCTCTACTTTCTAGTAAATTGTTGATGTAGTGTACTTGATAGTAGCATGATCTTGTAGTGTCTTATGCATGATTTTGTTTATATTAAAGTACATTTAGCTACTGCCCTATACTTGAACTGTTGATGAAAAAGTAGTATTGATCAATGATGATCAAAGGTTGAGTAATTGGTAAGATTGCCTACTTTCTTTACTTTTCTATAATTATTGTGGATACAATTGGCCTTGGATGGCATTGTGTGGTATGATCCACTTATGGTGGCGGTGTTTATTTTATTGCCAATATATATGTGATGTGATCATGGTCTTGAAGTAAATTGTGTTATGAATGTGTGGTGTGATGATCACCCAATGTGAAGCCTCATACCTAGTCTTCTATTCTAGTTGTGATCTAGGTTGTATGGCTATTGTATAAGCATGTGTATAACTATGTTAGGGGTAGGTTTAGGTGCTGCCATTGATGAGTTGTGATGTTGGATGTCCCATTACCTATGTACCCCTATATGAATGTGTGATTAGCTATGGTTAGGAGTCTTGAATGCAAGTATTAAAGTTAGCTTGTCTCCTATGCTAGTTTGTGTTGTATGATCTATTCTTGTTTATGCATTGTGGTCCTAAGAGGGTGGCTGCCTCTATGTGTTGTTGATAGCCATTAGGTGATCATGTTGACCAATGTACACATTCACACATTATGCATGCTTACAAGTAGTATTGGTTCATGGTGTCTAAATAAAAGGGTATTCTCATATGAACTAATGTCTGCTATTATGCATGTAAAAGTTATGTCTATAAAAGTATGTTATGTATCCCTTAACTAGGATGACTTGGTAGGTGTACTAGTATGGGCAAGGGTCTGTGACCTTGTCTATGCATTGCACATGTGTGCCTTGATAGGATAGTTCCTAGGTTTGGTTTCCTATGTACATGAATATGAATGCATGATTATGTTATAAATGTTCATAGTGTCTTAACGTGTTTATATGAAAGGATTTCTCATAAATAAACTTATGCATTAATGTATGAACATATGTGTTCTTAATGTGCTATGTGAAAGGATTGCTCACATTTATCTATACATACACACATGTATTATGATCTAGTCAATAGAGGGGACCTTGGAAGGTGTTCCCAAGAGTACCCTAAACTAGATGGTGCTTGAATATGCTATGTCCATGTGAAAGGGTGTCTCACATGACTTAGGTTGATGAACTCTCATCTATGACCTATGAGCTAAGCATATGAGACGTTAACTCTCCTAAGCCTACATTTTATAAAGTAAAGATAATAATGGCTTATCAATAAAGGGAACTTAACTTAGCACCGAGTGAACTTGAAAATGAAAGGTGTCCCTTCCCAAGGTTGGAAGGTAGGTTCACCATAATTCATATGAGGTGGATAACTATAATGCCTCAATAGGCATAAAGAGGGTTTCCATATAAGCCTCCAAGTTCCATAACTATGCTTGCCTTATAGGATCTAGCAAGTGATATCAATTAGTATGCTAGAATGTGTTAATGTTCTACCTTGGCTAGGTAAGAGCACCTTCCTTGGTGTAAGACTCTAGAACAACAAATTCCAAGTTTAGCACCCATGTTCTTAGTGTCGGTTAACGCTATAGTTTCCCTAAAGTAAAACAGACAATAGAAGTAAAGTAAGGACCCTAACTAGGATAACCTAAGGGTAGTTTCTTAGTGTAGGTGGGGGTATGGTACTTCACCTATGCATTGCACAAGTAGCTCTTGAGGGAAGTTCTAGGAAGGTGTTATAATGCATGTGACTATGTTTATGTTTCTTATGCATGACATTTTAGTTTCCTCTACTTGTTGTGATGATATGCCTTGGTATGAGTTTAAATGGGTCTATATGATGTGGTATTATCCTTATGTGCATAATGTTGGTCTTATTGACTATATGATGAAAGTCTTGCTTAGCATGTATGAAATGTATATACTTGTCTTGTTGATGTACATAATATATGTTAAGGCTTGTGGTCTCATGATAGGTTTACTAAGTATGTGTGATGTTAAGGGGACTTACATGGACATTGCACTAGTAAACTTAGATTGGGGTTGTGAGTAAGGTCTTATAATGTTCTATGTGAAGTAAAGTTAGTGTATGTGCATAATAACTAGAGCCTACTGTAATGATATTGTGAGTCTTGACCTAAATGTGTCTATGATGTACTATACTTCTATGATGGTATGTGTTGGCTTATGTAGATTGTATGTATGAATACCTTGTGGCCTTAAGGTGATGCATTGAACCAAGTATCACTAGAGGGCTACTTGGGAGGTTAATGAGTTTAAGAAAAGAAGTTCACTGTAAAGGATAGGAGTTCACTGTAAGTTACTGTAAAGTTATCCTAAAATGCCTTAAATGCAATGTGTTATTTTATATGATGCTGGACCATTGAATATGCCCATATGAAGTATGTAAATGGTATAATTCTTATTGTATCAAAGTTTTCACAAAAAGCATAATCCATGCTTTCAAGTAAAATGTCCCTTTTAAATGCATGTTCTTGCATGGTTGCCATACTTAATGCATTCTTGTACTAACACCATTCTTCTCTACCTTTTTACACAAAATGTAGGTTATGGATGCTTAAAGGATGTCTTTAATGGTGAGGAGCTTGATATGTGCTTCCCAAGCTCAAAGAAAGGGATCCTTATGTTTCAAGGGTTCCCTACATTATGTTTATGTAAAGTCTTGTAATAGTTAGTTATGATATTATGTTGTAAGGTTCGTGTCCCTAGTGTACTCTAATGATGTTTAGTGTAAGATGAAAAAGAGACTTAGAGTCTAATTTTGTAAATATGATATATATATATATATATATATATATATATATATATATATATATATATATATATATATATATATATTGAAAGTGATGTTCTAGCATATTATGTGCTATGAAAGTTTTAATTTTTCCGCTAAAAATACCTATGACAATGCGATGAATGATAACTATGGGATTGTAAAAGACCTTCGAGAGGTCAAGTACGCCATGTTACTTCTAGGGGGTGCTCCCAGGTCGTGACACCACATAATCAAGACATTTCAATCGATCATCATAATAAAACCTACTTAATCCAATCATAAGATATACTTCAATTTAACGTCATCACAAAGTACAAGCCATCATAATTTAAGTAAAGGATTGATATCTCAAAGACTTACCAAATCTCTTTCAAAAGCCATCATCCATAGTCTTACCATCGACTAACCAATTTCATCCAATAATAGGTGTAATAACATCATTCAATAGTAAATAACACAATAACCAAGTCAATTGCATAATTACAAATCAATTCAACACTAGTTCATAACCTAGGGTTAGGAATTGGGGTCAATTCATTATCTATTACTCATACTAGGTTAAACCATCAAGAACTAGAATAATTTCACAATAATACATCATAATCCAGTCATAATAACCAAAGGAAACCATATGCAATACAATTCAAAAGATCAAATTCGTATTAGGAAGAAACCCATATCAAATCATATTTTTTGAAAACCAATTTTGGAAGAACCCTTTGAGGAATGGAATCCCAAAGGTGAAGAGTTCCCATACCTTGATATTTGCTCAAGATTAATGGAGAAAAGTGATCTTCTTGATTTGACACCTCTAAAATGACTTAGATGAAACTAGAGCCTAACATGGTTTTCATGAGGGTCTAAGGTCCTAAAATGGTTTATAATATGGTAATAAGGAAGTTTCTAAGAGTTTACGTGAATTGGAAGTCAAAAAGGGACAACTAAGACGTTCGACGACTAAGTCACCTATGAGTCTCATATGTATCTTTATGTTCTTAGGTGTGTTTCATGAGTGTCTGAGGTCCTTATATGAGTTATAATAGTGTATATAGGCATTGTTTCATGTTTCATGATGTTTAGAGGTCAAATGTCCAAGAACGTCCATGACGTTCGAAAGGTTTGCCTTGAAATGACCTTGTGTGTCTTAACATGTTTCGTCGAGTTTTTACGCGTTTGTTTTGGATGAAATTTATATGGGAGGTACTCAACTCCTATACGATCATATTTGGGTTGGAAACGTCTGGGTGAAAGTCCCCAAGGACCATTCAAGGGTCCTTGAGGAAGGACCCATAATGGTGGCCAAAACTTCCTAAGGCAGTGCCACCTACGGATGGCAAACGACGACTAGTCGCCTGGTCGACACCTCGTAGGTGGAGGAGGTCGATGGGTACTTCGAATAGGGAGATTAAGCTTCCATTTTCAAGGCTCAGTCCCAAACGAAGGCCAGCCAGGATGTTCCGTTTGTGGACAAACAGTCCATCTGTGGAGAAGTCATTGATGGGTCTGCAATTCGCTTGCTTCACCTAGATGAATTCATTCTTCAAAATCAAAACCCAAATTCTCTTAGAAATTATCTAGAACTCCATTGGAGCCAAAACTCAAGGAAGGTCTTGGATTGGACATTTGATTGGTGATTCTTTATCAAATTTGTGGATTAACATGAGTAAGGAATTGTTTCTTCATCCTTGAAACTATCTTCATCAAGGAGCCAATCTTCAAAGTGGTTTTCAACGACTTTCTCAAAAGATGAATTTGTATCTTATGATCTAGCCATGGGTTATTGCATAACCGTTTTGAATCATTGATTTATGATTGATATGTTAATTAGATGATTTTTACCTAAATTCTTCATGAACCCATGCAAAATATAATCTCTTCAAATTGGCTATATTTTGGATTAGAAGATGTTAGTTAGTGAGTCCCTAGGTCTTCTTCAAGACCATTACTTCAATGTCCTTATGTGTTGAATGTGTCTTAATGAACCAATGAAGTAATTACTTAAGATTAGAAAGCATGCCAATGAATGAGTACCTAGTCTAGAGTAACTTTAAGGATTTCCTAGTTAAAGTGTGAAGGGGGCATAAAGGATGATTTCTTCATGTCTGATCTAGGGAAGTCTTAATAACGACTCTAGGTAGGGAAGTTGGTTGATATCGTAGGCATGATATAAACTTATAAAGTCTTAAGGATTATTTAGGTAACCTTGAAGAGGGTGTATGGGCGTTCGCTTCTAGAATTACTTAAGTAAGTCTTTTGATAGCCTTGGTAAGGTGAATACCATATTATATATGCTATGTGTTTTGGTGTATTGTGAGTGTATTTGTCTCATTATAAGTATTCTCGAGGTTTATTTTGGCATGCTTAGAGAGGGTGTATGGGCGGTCTCTCTTTGTATTACTTAAATGAGTCTTAGGATAGCTTTTAAGGAGAAGGATGCATGTTGATTGGATTCACTGTAATGTTAAAATAGTTCACTGTAAAGATTAAGGTAGTTCACTGTAAATTGGTTAAGCTTACTGTAACATTTACTAAAATATGATAAATTTCTTATGTGTTAATAAGGTGTTAAATGCTGTTCTTATTCTTATACGATGATGTTTTATTCAAAAAGAGCATATTTCCATTAAATATCCGTTATCATGATTTGTATGCATTAAGACATACTTAGTACATGTGTTTGTACTAATTCCATATTTTATCTATCTCTAATGTGATTCATAGGTGAAGGTGCTTTTGGGAGAGAAGGTTTGGACTATAGGATATTTCAAGCAAGTAGAAGTATGTCCTCATTTGACTCGAGGGCATAGATGTCTTTAGAGTCTCTTTATATAGAAGTATTTTAATAGACTTAATAGTATTGTATTTCGATTGTATGGGCCGTGTTCCAAATATATTTTGAGTCTAATATTTGATTACATGAGTCTTAGTGCCTTTGATTTTATATGAAAGATATTTTGAAAGACATTTAGAATGTTTATGAAAAGTTTTAAGTCCGCACTACTTTTCATATATGTATATGCGATAAATGATGCAAAAGGGCTTCTATGATACCTCTGAGAGGTCAAGTACGCCGGTTGCACTCCGAGAGTGTCATATCTTCTAGGGTATATTCTCGGGGTGTCACAAGCTTGGTATCAGAGCATAGGTTATGAAAGTAGTCTTAGGAATGAAAAAGTCTTATCAATTCACGTCTAGTAGTATTGTTCATTGGTGGGAGTCGCGACACACCCATGAACGAGAGGCTATAAGACAATAGAGTTTCTCTTCTTTTCTACTCCTATGTCGTGCCGTAAAGTAAAATGTTGTCCTTTTCTTATGGTTTTCCTTGTGTTTCTAGGAAGATGAATACGCAAGGACACCGGCTAGGAGAGTTGATGAGAATGAGGTGAATGAGGAGATTCCTCCACAAGTTGAACAAGTTAAGCAAGTTGTTAAAGATTATCAAGGGGCTCAAGGTGTTATGAATGATCAAGTCCATATTGTGGAAGGAGTTAATGATGTTCCGGTGGTTCCCTCCGAATTGATTAATGGTGATATTAGAGAGGCTTTGATTGCTTTATCCCGAGCCATGACTACCCATGTGAATTGGGTTATTGAGCCTAGAGTGAATGTTGTGGAGAGCACTATGCCATCTAGGTTGAGAGACTTTGTGATGGTGAATCCTCCTATCTTTCTTGGATCTAAGTTAGGAGAAGATCCTCAAGACTTCGTAGATGGTGTGTAAAAGGTGTTGAGTGCCATGGGGTTGACTTCTAGGGAGAAGGCGGAGTTATCTTCTTACCAATTGAGGGAGGTTTCTAAAGTATGGTACATTCAATGAAAAGATAATAGGCCGGTTGAGTCGGGTCCTATAAATGAGAGGAGTTTAAGGAGGCATTCTTAGGAAAAAACTTTCCCCGTGAGAGGAAGAAGGTGAAGGTTGAAGAGTTCATCAACCTCAAGCAAGGCAATTTGAGTGTTGAGGATTACTCCTTGAAGTTTACTAGGTTGTCTAGGTTTGCTCCATCCTTGGTGTCTAACCCAAGGGATGAGATGAGTAGGTTTGTGACCGGTGTTGCCGACTTTGTGAAAGAAGAATGCCGTATGGCCATGATCCATGATGATATGACTTTATCTAGAATCATGGTGTATGATCAATCCATTGAAGAGTCTAATCTTGGTAGGATTGCTAGAAACTTGAAGAGGAGTTGATCTAGTGACCAAATCCAACCTAGGTCAAGAAGAAGATTTCAAATCCAGATGAATCTAGGGGTACTAAGTTTAAAATTGAGAAGGGTAGTGGTTCTGAAGGTGACAAGCCTACATGTGATACTTGTAGCAAGAGTCACTATGGGGAATGTATAGTTGGTATTGGAAATTGTTTTTGTTGTGGTAAGGATGGACACAAGCTGAGGGATTGTCCTTCTATTGCTTCTAGAGGAAAGGAAGGTAAGCAAGTTCCTCCAAGTGTTCGGGTGGTGATGCTCCAAAGAAAAATCATTTCTATGCACTCCGGTATAGGGAAGCACAGGTGATGGTAAGTTCTAGTATTCTCTTTTGCTTTATGTTTCCTTCTAAGTGGGGGAGTATGGTTAGTGGAGGAGCTAGATGGTCATAGTAGCATGTTGCATGTGCATTTTGTTTAAGAGTCTTGTTGGAATTGAATTTCATTGATTCCTTGCATTGTACATTTATGAAGTTATGATTATGTTGAAGAATGTGTTTATATGGTTTAATATTGCATATTAGCATGTTTCTATCATCAATTGCCTAAATGTTGCATTTTTGAAAATTTGAAGTATGTTCACTGTGGAAATCTGATTACTGTAACATTTTTTAAAAATTGAGTTATTCATTCCTCGGTTGAAATTGTTGTTATATGGATAGAACTAATGTATATGAGCCTTATAATATGAATGAAAAAGGAGTTCATTCTATTTGAAATGAAGAGTGTGAGTCTAATGGCATAATGAGTTATAGAATGAGTTTCTAAGTTCTTGTTGTATTGTGATTCTCTTGATTATGTGAAATTGATGTCTTCTCCTTGATTCTGTGTTGTATAATGTGTTATGTGGTATGGTTATGAGTTGTTAACTGAATCTTTACTCCTGGAAGTCTTCGGAGAGTGACAAGTGTCATTCGAGGACGAATGTAGTCCAAGTGGGGTAGAATGTGACACCTCTAAAATGACTTACGTGAATCTAGAGCCTAAAATATTTGTCATGGGGGTCTAAGGTCCTAAAATAGTTTATAATATGGTAATAAGGCAGTGTCTAAGCGTTTAGGTGAATTAAAAGTCAAACGTAAAGGGACGACTAAGTCACCTATGTGTCTCATATGTTTCTTTATGCGTTTATGTGTGTTTCATGAGCTTATGAGGTCCTTATATGAGTTATAATAGTGTATATAGGCAGTGTGTCATGTTTCATGAAGTTTGGAGGTCAAACATCCAAAAACGTCCATGATGTTCGAAAGACTTGCCTTGAAATGACCTTGTGTGTCTTAGCATGTTTCGTCAAGTTTTACGCGTTCATTTTGGATGAAAGTGATATGGGAGGTCCGTAACTTGTATAGGATCATATTAGGGTTGGAAACGTCCGGGTGAAAGTCCCCAAGGACCATCCAAGGGTCCTTGAGGAAGGACCCATGTTGGTGGCCAAAACTGCCTAAGGCAGTCCCACCTACGGATGGAAAACGACGGCCAGTGGCCTGGTCAATGCCCCGTAGGTGGAGGGCGTCGATGGGTAATTAGACTAGGGAGCTTAACATCCCATTTTCAAGGATCAGTCCAAAACTACGGCCAGCCAGGACAAACGGTCCGTCTGTGGCCAAGTCATTGATGGGTCTGCAATTCTCCTGCTTCACTGTAAAGTGAAGGGTTGAATTAGTAAATTTACCCCACGTCCAAACAAGAGTTTGGACGGTTACTTAGGGGTATTTTGGGTATTTTAAACATCTATATAATTCCTAAACACCTATATGAATTCATTCTTCAAAATACAAACCCAAATTTTCTTAGAAATTCTCTAGAACTCCATTGGAGCCAAAACTCAAGGAAGGGCTTGGATTGGAAATTTGATTGGTGATTCTTCATCAAATTGGTGGATTAACATAAGTAAGGTATGGTTTATTCATCCTTGAAACTATCTTCATCAAAGATCCAATCTTCAAAGTGGTTTTTAAAGACTTTCTCAAAAGATGAATTTGTATCTTATGATCTAGCCATGGGTTATTGGATAAAACGTTTTGAATCATTGGTTTATGAAAAAATTGATGTTAATTAGATGATTTTAACCTAAATGATTCATGAACCAGTTCAAAATATAATATCTTCAAATTGGCTATATTGTGGATGTTATGATCTTGTCTCAATGCTTATGAATTCTAGTGTAGTTTTCTATGGGCTTTTGAATGATGTAAGAATTGTATTGAATTAATGTAGAGGCTGTCTTAGATTGATAAATCTATATTGAATTGACTTTTATTCATTGAGTATTGTGAATTATGTATTGAATTGATGATCATGACCACGGGTAAAGGCCTTTTGGTATTGTATTGGATGATTTAGCTATGGATTGAAGTGGTGAGAATGGATTGGTGGTACTCTGCCCTAATTCTCTTTATTTTATGTAATATAGTTCATGAATTATATTGTAATTGTATGGTGTACTTATGGTGGCGCAGTTATGTGCCTTAACTGTGAATTATATGGCCTCGTCGGTGTCCTTATGTATTATGATGATCATGGCCTTGTCGGCACTACTTGAAGTATTATGATCATTTGTGTAGTTGATTATGTGAAGTATGACCATATATATCTACATGTTAGTAATGTGAAAGTATGTGGTTCTTCTATTGAAGTTGTTAGGTGATCATGTTAGACTATGACTATGTCTTTGAGTGTGTAGTCTTAGAGTTGATGCTTGATTCTTCTTATTTGGTTATTGAGTATTATGATGACTATATTGATGGTTCTATAGTAGTGTATAGAGTGACCTAAAGTAAAATTGGTTGTTCTTACGTGCTACTTGGAAGATGTGTTGTATGTGATAAGGTAAAATGAAGTGTGTCTTGTTTCGGTAGACTTAGATAGATATGTGAATATGAGATATCTTGACTTAGGATGCTAAAGCCTCTTAGTCTTGTATGAATGAATGATACGTGGACTTGAACATAGTGAGAAGGTCAACTTATGTGGAACATTTGAGAAAGAAGGTTAAGATAATCTTGAAGTCGAAAGCCGTAATGATATCCTTCTTGTGTGAGTGATGGACTTAGGAATGATTGGCTGAAACGACATGAAATCATTCTAAGGAAAATCATTAAGCTATCCTCTTCGCCATTGTATGGCAGACCTAGGGGACCTCTTTGGTAGGGTGAATGTGATTGGGTTATGAACTAGATATGGAACCCCTTCGTATGATCCTTTATGTGAATTACTCTATGAGAACAAAGGCTAGCAGCGAGTGAGTATGGTATGGGAAGTAGCTCTATTTGTAGTATGAGAATAGAGGACAAAGAAACCCCATCATATTCCCAAACCATGTGCCTACATGGGATGTGTCCAAGTTCTACCATTGGCAAGTAGAACACCCTCCATCAGAGTAGGTTACAACTACGGATTCCATGCTTAGCTACCATGGTCTATGTTGGTTATTGTATATTCTCATCATATGAGATACCTACTAGTGTTTGAGAAGTCTATGAAGCTTAGGTGGTTGTATGAGACGCTACCTAGACATTGCACCTTTAGGCTTTGAAGATGTTAGTTAGTGAGCCCCTAAGTCTTCTCCAAGACCATTACTTAAATGTCCTTATGTGTTTAATGTGTCTTAATTAACTAATGAAGTAATGACTTAAGATTAGAAAGCATGCCAATGAATGAGTACCTAGTGTATAGTAACTTTAAGGATTTCCTAGTTAAAGTGTGAAGGGGGCATAAAGGATGATCTCTTCATGTCTTATCTAGGGAAGTCTTAAGAATGACTCTAGGTAGGGAAGTTGGTTGATATCTTAGGCATGATCTAAGCTTAGGAAGTCTTAAGGATTATTTAGGTAACCTTGAATAGGGTGTATGGGCGTTCTCTTCTTGAATTACTGAAGTAAGTCTTTTGATAGCCTTGGTAAGGTGAATGCCATATTATATATGCTATGTGTTTTGGTGTATTGTGAGTATATTCGTCTCATTATAAGTAGTCTCGAGGATAATTTAGCCATTCTTAGAGAGGGTGTATGTGTGGTCTCTCTTTGTATTACTTAAGTGAGTCTTAGGATAGATTTTAGTGAGAAGGATGCATGTTAATTGGATTCACTGTAATGTTAAAATAGTTCACAGTAAAGCTTAAGGTAGTTCACTGTAAATTGGTTAAGCTTACTGTAACATTTACTAAAATGTGATAAATTGCTTATGTGATTTCTTATGTGTTACTAAGGTGTTAATTGTTGTTATTATGCTTATACTATGATGTTTTAATCAAAAAGAGCATATTTCCATTAAATGTCCGTTATCATGATTCTTATGCATTAAGCCATACTTAGTACACATGTTTGTACTAATTCCATATTTTATTTATCTCTAAAGTGATTCATAAGTGAAGGTGCTTTTGGGAGCAAAGGGTTGGACTATAGGATCTTTCAAGCAAGTTGAAGTATGTCCTCATTTGACTCGAGGGTATATATGTCTTTAGAGTTTCTTTATATTGAAGTATTGTAATAGATTTAATAGTATTGTATTTCGATTGTATGGGCTGTGTCCCAAGTATATTTCGAGTCTAAGATTTGATGACATGAGACTTAGTTCCTTCGATTTTATATGAAATATATTTTGAAAGACTATTAGAATGTTGAAAAGTTTTAATTCCTCACCACTTTTCATATATGTATATGCGATGAATGATGCGAAAGGACTTATATGAGACCTCCGAGAGGTCAAGTACGCCGGTTGCACTCCGAGAGTGCCATATATTCTAGGGTATGCTCTCGGGGTGTCACACTTTAATCTATAGAACCCTTAGACCTTAGTCTTCTATGGAGTGTTCCTTGGGAGAGAGAAAGTAGAGAGAAGGAAGACTAATTTGAGTTTGGGAAAAGTGAGGTGTTAAGTTGGGTTTAGGCTTAGGGTAGTTTATGTAGCTGCTTATCTAACCTAATTAACCACCCCCTAATCCCTAATTAAACCCCTAACTAAATAACTTAATTAAATGAACTATTTAAAAACTTAACAGAAAGTGAAGGCCTCACCTATGAGACCCCAACCTACGGGCGTAGGTCAATCGACGACCATCCTTGCCCGCGTACTGCACATCCATAGTTTTTGTCAGAGACCATGTTTTTGGCCACTTTTGGAAAAGTGTCTAAGTGTTGGTTGACAGAGGCATCGACGCCCCGTCCTCCAGGCGACGCCGCGTCGATGACACACGTAGGTGCTGCTGTCTAGTGACAACTTTTTAGCCAAAATGGAAGGGTCCTCCTCAAGGACCCCTATGGTGGTCCTTCGGGAGTCATACCCGGACATTTCGACCCTAAACATTCTATAACACTAGTTTAACACCTTTACACCAATTTTATCAATTTTCGACTCTTAAACCTCGTGAAATAGGCTAAGGCACACTAGCACCTCTTTCACTAGTCTCCGGACGTCATGGACGTTCCTTGACGTTTTGACTCTAAAACTCCCTAAATGACTTAAACCATTATTTTTACCTTAAAATAGTGCTACAACCCTTAGACGCTCATGTGAGACTCTAGATTAGGTTTTTGACTTTCAGAGTGTTACACATTCATTCAACAGAGATATAACAACAGACAAATTGTTCATTTCAATAATTATGAATAAAACAAAAATATAGAAAAACTTGTCATAAAATTACATCAAACTCCATAAATAAATGAAAGAGATAAGGTATATGTAGAATACCGCAAAATTTTAAACAAATCTCGATTAGAACACCCACCCAATTTTTGTAGGTTGTTTGTAATGGTATATGTGTTGTGTTTATATGAAAGTAATGAAAAAACAAGAAAATATGTGGATGTATATGTAGATTTTTGAAAGAAAATAAAATAAATGTGTGTGTAGTACGTGTGTGTTGTTTGGAAGTGATGCTATTTTTTCTATGTTGGCTGATGGTTCTTTTTTTCTTTTTGCAGTGTGTGTGGTTTTTTCTTTGTATTGCCTTTTTTCTGTAGTCGGTTGTACGTGCCTCTGTATGTTGTAGTTTTTTGTGAGTAGTGTAGAATGATTGTGTCTTTGTTGTAGTATGGTGCATATCTGTGTGTATATGTATTGGTAGAGAGAGTGAATTGTGTATTGTCGTTTGTGTGTATATAAATGAGCGGGGAGTGTTTATTCTGATTGTGTGGGGTGTTTAGTGGGGTGAATGGGCTAGTGGAATAGGTATAGGTGGGTTGGGGTGGGGTGGATAGTTTAGATTAGTTTTATTTATTTTATTTATAATATAATATAATATAATATAATATAATATAATATAATATAATATAATATAATATAATATAATATAATATAATATAATATAATATAATATAATATAATATAATATAATATAATATAATATAATATAACATAATATAATGAACTATAATTAATATTTTAAACTAACAAAAATTATGTAGCTATTGATAAATTTTAATTAAGGAATACTAGCTAATTTATTAAATTAATTAAACTAAATAATATATTTTTGTAGTTTTCAAATCCTTTAAATAAAAGTAACTAAATTACGATGAAAAATAAAATATTTAATGTAGACTTAGAAGAAATATTTAAGGAATAAAAATAGTGTAATACCTTGAGTTCGATAAAAAATTACGTGTCACATTCAGGGAGCACCCCCTAGACGTAACCGGCGTCGTCCTCGAAGAGGACTAAGGCTAGCCTCTTAGCATACATCATACCATTCATAGGTTAAGAATGCGGAAAATTCAAAAAATTTCTTCTATATCTATCGTGAGGTTTGCATAGACCTCTCTCATACACATAATATATTCATATCGAGTATACTTAGACCCTTCGTATAAGAAGATTACATAGTCTTCTACTTTTATGGCACACATATATATAAGATACAATATAGTCTTAATACGGATGTGTCATCTCATAACCATCTAAACAAGAGTATAACAATTAGTCATAGTGCATACATCAATACAATAAGAGCCACATATAGGCTATACAATCTTAGTACTCAAATGAAAGGAAATGAACAAAGTGTCTTTAAGATTAATCAACATCGAACGCTAGAAAGTGGTATAGCCCTTTTAGTGGTGAGGACCTACCCAACTTGGAGAATCAGAATCCAAGTCTTGCTTTAAATGGCCTCAACCTCGTCAACGTCCAGAACTTAAAATGTTGGGGAAAAGGGAGAAAATGGGGTTAGCACATCACTTGTACTAAGTATAGGAACGATGCACACACAACATAGAAATCATGCTTGAAAAGGGACAATTTGTAAAGATATGCCAACTTACCTCAAAATACCCCTTTTATGCACAATTAAGAATCACATGAACCAATAACCACATAGCCCTCAATACAATATCATATTCAACACAAGACCAACAATACAATGTCAAGTCAACATATGTATAGCTAAACAACTTCTACATCACATTATAAGCACAAGGCATGTATAAGAACTTTATAACATTTGAACATAGACAAAACCTTTACCAATGACCCCTTATCAAGTCTACATGTGCAAATCCAAAGCAAAGCCCTAAAACCTCACTTAGACAAGTAAACCAACAAGGACCATAAACAATGCCTAATCCTCACATAACATAACATTAAGAGTAACCACCTTCATACTTTAGCAACATAGACCAACATCATGCTAATAAGTGAAGCTAACATCATATAAGTCAATATAATGTAAAGTTAGTGTTTACTTCATTACTTTATTTTACTTTCGGGAACACTTGCCTTAACCGACATAGACCACAAGAGCTAAGTGTGGAATCCGGTGTTGTAAAACCTTACACCGATGGAAGGTGGTCTACCGGCCAAAGTAGAACAAAACATGAACATAACATCTAGGTGGATCCACTAGCTAGTATTCCTATGGAGGCAACATAGTTCAAGAATTAGGAGATGTAGTTGGGACCCTCTTTATGCCCTTAGGTATTGTAGTCTCCAATCTAATGAGCACATTAGTGAACCTACCATCCCTACTTGGGAAGTGATACTCCTCAATTCTAGTTCAGTCGGTGCTAAGCTAGAGTCCCTTTCGAAATGTCATTCATTAATAATAATAACTTAGTTTAGGTCTTAGGAGAATTCTCCTTGTATATCATGATAATTATCTCATTAGTAATTGTATGAGAATCACCTTTCAATACATTCCTTATAGTGAGATCAACACCATATACCATATCATAGTAATGCACACAAATGAATCAACATCATCCTTATATCATTACAAACTTAACATGATCTCCCAATTCATAAGATAAGACATTTGATTTCAAACTTCATACCATCCTAATCAATCCAATCACAACACATATACTTCAATTGAATCACCATCACTAGGTATAAATCATCACAATAGAGTTAAGGTTTGAAGATCACAAAGTCATACCTCTTCCTATTCCAAAGCCATTCTCATGGTATTACCATCAACCAGTCCCAATTCACACATCAATTGGAATAATAACAACATAGGATAGTAATTCACACATTAACCAAACCAATCAATACTAGATAATTCAATTCAAGTTCACAACCTAGGGTTAAGGGGAAAACGTCATCTTCCTCAAACTAGGTAAATTCATCAAGAAGTATTATTATTTAATCATAATACATGTTAATCTACTCATAATAACCAAAAGAAATCATAAATAAAGAAATTCAAAAGATGAATTTTGTATTGGAAGGAAACCCACATGAAACCCAACTTTTTAAAATCAATTTTGGAAGAACCCTTTGGGTAAAGGAATCCCAAAGGTGAAAGGTTCCAATACCTTTATAATTGATGAAGATTTATGGAGAAAACTTGATCTTTGCAGCCCTATAGCCCTCTTGACCTTGGTCTTCTATGAAGTTTCTTTGGGAGAGAGAAAGAAGGGAGAAGGAAGAGCAATTGGGTTTTGGTAATTATGAGAGTTAAGTGAGGTTTTAGGGTTAGGGTAGGTTATATGATTAATTAACTAACCTATTAAACAACCCCTAATAACTAATTAAGACCCTAACTAAACTAACTAATTAAATGAATTTATTAAACTTACTTGTGAAAACAGTGGCCTGACCTACGAGAACCCGACATATGGGCCGTAGGTCAGTCGACGACCAGGACCCCCACCGTCCTTTGCATTCCTCGTTTGGGACTGTGACTTGCCAAAATGGCTAAGTCTTCATCGACATTGGCATCGACGCCCCATCGATTTACCAACGCCTCGTCATCTGCACACGTAGGTAGACAATGCCTCATGGCAACTTTTTGTCCAAATTTCAAGGGTCCTCCTCAAGGACCCTTGGTTGGTCCTTGGAGGGGGGGGGGGCTATAAATCGTGATGGAAACCTTACTACCAAATTCCATCGAATTACTACTTCTAAAACTTAGTCAAATAGGCTAAGACATACTAGCACCTCTTGAACTAGTTTCTGGACGTCATGGACGTCCCTTGACGTTTTGATTCTTAAACTTCGTAAATGACTTTTATACACTATTATTGACCTTAAAATAGTGACACAACCTTTAGACACTCATGTTAGGCTCTAGAATACATTTTACAATTTCGGAGTGTTACATTATCCCCTGCTTAGGAACATTCGTCCCCGAATGACACTAAAATATTTTGGAAGGAAGGAATAGACTTAAGACTAGCAGCCCAACCAACAATAACACATGAGACATGAGTTACAACTCAATCATGGAATTCACACTTAGCAATTTAAAACTTCAATCACAACTTATAAGAGTTCAAAAACACAATATGAGGAATTTCCTTCTCACAACAACATGAGCTCAACATATCATTAGGGAATCAATGCTCAATATCATTTCACAAATACTCAACACAACAAAATTCACAACATAAACTCAAAACAAGTAAAAAGC
Organism: Solanum sitiens; assembly: GCA_016801875.1. Lineage (NCBI taxonomy): Eukaryota > Viridiplantae > Streptophyta > Magnoliopsida > Solanales > Solanaceae > Solanum > Solanum sitiens. Next base: position 74,261 of record JABWTJ010001156.1, read on the forward strand.
AAAATTTTAATTTTTAGGTATGAATTTCATTGTAACTTAATGTAACATGCACCTTTTTGCACAACTTCACCAAAAATCAAAACAACTTCAAATTTACTCATTAATTTCATATTAGTAAGAAAAACTAACATTCGTTAGGAAATAGATGAGGATAACGGGACTTCATGTCGGACTCGGCCTCCCATGTTGCTCCCTCAACAAGGTGGTTTCTTAATAACACTTTTACGGAGGCCACCTGTTTGTTCCTCAACCTCTTCACTTGACGATCAAGGATTTCAACCGGAACCTCCTCATAGGAGAGGTTCTCTTTCACACCAAGACCTTCGATAAGAAGAATGGACTTGGGATTACCAATGTACTTCTTAAGCATAGATATATGGAAAATCGGATGAACCGAAGATAGTTCACTAGGGAGTTTCAACTCGTATGCAACCTTGCCCACGCTTTGTAAAATTTCATAGGGACACACATAACGAGGACTTAACTTCCCCTTCTTGCCAAACCTAACCACCCGTTTCATGGGCGAAATTTTCAATACACTTTATCACCTTCTTCGAATTCAAGGTCTCTTGTCTATGATCGACATAAGACTTTTGCCGACTATAGGCTGTTTGCAAATGGTTCCTTATGATATGAACTTTCTCTAAGATATTATAGATCAAATCGGGACCAAGAAGCGAAGACTCGCCAACCTCAAACCACCCAATAGGATATCTACACCTCCTACCATACAAGGCTTCAGAAGGAGCCATAGATATGGATGAATGAAAATTATTCTTATATGAGTATGCAAATGCTCATCCCAATTTCCCTTGAAGTCAATGATACATGCTCTAAGAATATCATCAAGAGTTTGAATGGTACATTCCGCTTGACCATCCATTTGAGGATGAAAAGCGGTACTTAACTTTATTTGAGTACCCAAACCTCTTTGAAATGACCTCCGAAACCTAGATTTAAATTGAGCACCTCTATCCGATATGATGGACAAAGGAACCCATGAAGACTCACTATCCTATCAATATAGATTCTTGCATAATCTTTCGCCAAATAAGTAGACATAACGGGAATAAAGTGAGCGGACTTCGTCAATCTATCCACCACCACCCATATAGATTCATATTTCTTCCGAGTCCGAGGCAACCCAACTACGAAATCCATGCTAACATCTTCCCTATTCCTAGTAGGAACTTGGATTTATTGTAGTAAAACACCCGACTTTTGGTGCTCGACTTTCACTTGTTGGCAATTGGGACACTTTGCAACAAACTCCACAATGTACCCTTTTAAGACTTCCTACAAAAACACCTCTCTAAGGTCATGGTACATCTTTGTAGAACCCGGATGAATAGAGTAACGTGCTCCATGAGCTTCCTCAAGAATCCTATTCCTCAAATCATCCACATTGGGCACATACAATCTTCCTTGGTACCTAAGAACACCATCCCCCTTGGGAGAATGACTCATTCATCTTTCCAAGAACCGATTCTTTCAACTCCATCAATAATGAATCAAGATGTTGCTTAGACTTCACCTCGACCACCAAAGACAACTCAGAGTTATGATGTACCACAACACCACCATTTGGAGAACCTTCAGTTCGAACCCCTAAACGAGATAACCTATGAACATCTCTCACTAGGTTTCTCTTGGCTTCTTCCACATGGGACAAACTTCCCATGAACAAACGACTTAGAGCGTCAGCTAACCTCGTTCTTTTGTATTATTTGTTTGTTGGAAGATGATTCAATTTATCTTTCTTGGGCAAAACGGGGGATATCTCGATGGGGGGGCCTTGTGCAGTAAACCCCCTATGGGCGGTCGTCCGTCGTCCTAAAGTAGTCCCAGACATTGAGAGGAAGGGACCCGCGGACACACCATCAGAGCTAGATTTAGCTTTGGATCGATCAGAATAAGCAAGCAAAGAACCCAACCAAGCAGGCGTAGAGGAACCACACCAATCCATCCCGAATGTTAAGCTTTTTATCATCCTGGCGTCGAGCTATTTTTCCGTAGGACCTCCCCTACAGTATCGTCACCGCAGTAGAGTTTAACCACCAAGTTCGGGATGGAAAGGGATCAAATCTGTAGTTGCAGTTTCTTAGATCGCCGGGGTTGGAGCTTCTTCGACCTCTAGCCATGACCTTATCCTAGTGAATTTTACGGGCCTACTGGACTAGAAGCGGCTGACGCGACGGGAAACCGGCCACTAGTTACAAAGCTCCAATAAGGTGCTAGAGGAGGAGAAAGGAATGATGTCCCGGAGTACCGGGGTGATAGAGAACACACATGTCATAGTCTTTAAACAACTTTAACCATCTCCTTTGATTGATATTAAACTCCTTTTGAGTGAATACGTATTGAAGACTTTTATCGTCCGTATACACATCAACATGAACCCCATAGAGATAATGCCTTCTTATTTTCAAGGCAAATACCACGACCGCTAACTGAAGGTCATGAGTGGATAATTCTTCATGAACTTTGAGTCGCCTAGAAGTATAGGCTATAACTTTGCCATGCTGCAGAAGAACACACCCCAACCCAACTCGGGATGCATCAGAATATACCACAAAACCCTTAGTACCCTCCGGTAGGATCAATACCGGAGCAGAAGTAAGCCTATCCTTCAACATTTGGAAGCTGTTCTCACATGCTTCCGACCACTCAATTTTCACATTCTTTTGGGTAAAGGTTATCAAGGGAGAAGCAAAAGATGCAAACCCGTTGAAAAACCATATACAATAACCTGCTAGGCCTAAGAAACTCCTAATATCCGTAGAAGCCAAAGGCCTAGGACAATTTTTTACCGCTTCGGTCTTGCTTGGATCAACCTCTACACCTTCACTAGAGATGATATGACCAAGAAACGCTACCGACCTGAACCAAAAATCATATTTGCTATACTTGGCAAATAATTGGTGTTCCTTAAGCACTTGCAAAACCACTCTCAAATGGTCCATGTGTTCACCTTCATTTTTTGAATATACTAAGATGTCGTCAATGAAGACGATGACAAATGAATCTAGGTAACTTCAAAACACCCTATTCATTAGGTCCATAAATGCCGCCGGGGCATTGGTGAGACCAAAGTACATTACTAAGAACTCATAGTGACCATATATTCTTTGAAATGTCATCTTGGGAATATCTTCACCTCTCACCCTAAGTTGGTGATATCCCGATCTCAAGTCAATCTTGAAAAAGTAACTCGCACCTTGGAGTTGATAAAATAAATCATCAATCCGAGGGAGAGGATACTTGTTCTTGATTGTGACTGTTGAGTTGACGGTAATCGATACACATTCTAAGGGACCCATCCTCCTTTTTAACAAACAATACTGGAGCACCCCATGGAGAAATACTAGGTCGAATAAAGCCCTTGTCTAGTGAATCCTTGAGTTGAGCCTTCAACTCTTTCAATTCGGCCAGAGCCATCAGATAAGGAGGAATCGAAATGGGATTTATATCCGGTAGCAAGTCAATACCAAAATCAATTTCCTGTTCGAGAGGAATACCGAGAAGATCATTAGGAAATACCTCCAGAAATTCCCTCACTATGGGGATCGACTCAATGGGAGGAATTTCAGAGTCTAAATCTTTGACTCTTACTATCTAGTATAAACACCCTTTAGAGATCATCTTACAAGCTTTCAAACAAGAAATGATACGACCTCTAGGAATAAAATTTCCCCCCTTCCACTCTAAAATTGGCTTATTTGGAAAGTTAAACTTCAGCACCCTTGTTCTACAATCTATGGAAGCAAAGAAAGCATGCAACCAATCCATACCCAAAATTATATCAAAATCAAACATATCAAGTTCTAGTAGTTCAACGTGAGTAACTCTATTGTGCCACATTAAAGGAAAATTTCTATACACTCTTTTTGCAACAACCGAATCACCCACCGGGGTAGACAACTAAAAAAGTTCACTCAATATATCGGGCAAAATGTCAAACTTTTTAGCTACTAAAGGGGTAACAAATGACAAGGTAGCACCGGGATCAAGTAAAGCATATACATCAATAGAAAATACTTTTAACATACCGGTCACCACATCAGGAGAAGTCTCTTGATCACCCCTACTCTTGGGAGCATCAATATTAGAACCACTTGCTTGAGCTTGACCACTACTCTTGTCTTGACCCTTCAAATTTGGGCAATCCCTCACCTTGTGTCCACTTTTGCCACAACCAAAGCAATTGTCCATCCCAACGAGGCAATTACCATAATGCTTCTTGCAACACTTTCCATAAGTTGGCTTCTTGGTTGTTGAATTAGTACCCCTTCCCCTTTGAGACTTAGGGTTAGACACCCTATCATCATGAGCCTTAGGGAACTTGGAAGGAACTTGATTAGAGAACCTCTTTTTGAAACTAGGATTGTCTTGGATATCAAGCCTACCCTTTGAAGAACCACCATCAAAATACCTTGCCGTATTGGCATCCCTACTCTTTCTCTTCACCCTTGTCTCCTCCACTTGTTGAGCATGAACCATGAGACGAGAAATGTTCATATTATCATGTAGCATAGCCGGACGACATTCTTCTTTCAAGTCATCCGACACTTCTTTCACAAAGCGGCTCATCTCATCCCTAGGGTCAGAAACCAAAGAAGGAGAATACTTTGACAATTTAGTAAATTTCAAAGAGTTGTCAAGTACACTCATACCTCCTTGACGAAGTTTGATGAATTCTTCCACTTTGGCTTTCCTCTTTTCCCGAGGAAAGAACCTATCAAGAAAATCCTTCTTGAAAATCTCCCCTGTCATCGATCCAGCCCTTAGAGGCCTATTATCTCTCCATTGGACGTACCAAGTTTCGGCCACATCTTTCAGTTGGTAGGTGGCTAACTTGGACTTCTCACTAGTAGTCAACCCCATAAAATAGAGAATTTTGTAGGTTTAATCAATGAAATCTTGGGGGTCTTCCTCCAATTTGGACCCATAGAAAGTATAGGGATTCATCCTTGTGAAATACCTCAAATAGGAGGCCATGGTGCCATCATGTTGTTTCCTCGGGGTATCACCTCCGGATTAGCTTGGGCCGTCATGGATTGTGCTTGAGTGGTGACGGCTTGTGCTTGTGTAGTAATGGATTGGGCGATTTGGAGAAAGGCTTCCCTTATGTCCCCATCCGTCAAGGGTGGAGGATTGACCAGAGCTTGATCATCATTAGCAACTTCTTCAAGAGAAGGGACTTGATTGCCCTGGGGAGGAATTCCTGCATTGACAATCTCTTCATCAAGTCTTCGAGCGGTTGTACGGGTATTCATTGCCTATAATTACAATAAAAGGATTAGATGCTAAGGGAACATAGAGTCAATACTCATGAGGCACAATATTGAATTTCCAAGAAAATGAGAGTTTCCTAAGCATAATATAGTTTCCTATTCATAAGTGTTGCACGCTTCACAATTATGAGTAAGAATCTGCATAGACGTGGTTAAATGAGATATCAACTCTAAAGATATTCAACCTCATGCTCTAATACCAGGTTTGTCACATACGGGGAGCAACCCCTAGACGTAACCGGCGTCGTCGTCCACAAAGAGGACTAAGACTAGCCTCTTAGCATACATCATTACATTCATAGGTTAAAAATGCGGAAAATAAAACTTTTATTCTATATCTATCATGAGGTTTACATACACCTCTCACATACACATAATATATTCATTTCGAGTATACTTAGACCCTTCGTATAAGAAGATTACATAGTCTTCTACATCTATGGAACACATATATATATGATAAAATATAGTCTTAAAATGGATGTCTCATCTCATAACCATCTAAACAAGAGTATAACAATTGGGCATAGCCATACATCAATACAATAAGAGCCACATATAGACTATACAATCTTAGTACTCAAATGAAAGGAAATAAACAAAGTGTCTTTAAGACTAATCAACATCCAATGCTAGAAAGTGGCATAGCCCTTTTAGTGGTGAGGACCTATCCAACTTGGGGAATGGGGATCCAAGTCTTTCTTCAAATGGCCTCAACCTCGTTAACGACCGGAACCTAAAATGTTGGGGAAAAGGGAGAAAATGGGGTAAGCACATCACTTGTACTAAGTATAGGAACAATGCACACACACCATAGAAATCATGTTTATAAAGGGACAATTTGTAAAGATATGCCAACTTAAATCCTACTTTTATGCACAATTAAGAATTATATGAACCAATAACCACATAGCCCTCAATACAATATCATATTCAACACAAGACCAACAATACAAAGTCAAGTCAACATGTGTATAGCCAAACAACTTCTGCATCACATTATAAGCACAAGAAATGTATAAGAACTTCATAACATCTAAACATAGACAAGACCCATACCTATGACCCCTTATCAAGTCTACATGTGCAAAGCCCAAGCAAAGACCCATAACCTCACTTAGAAAAGTAAACCAACAAGGACAATAAGCAATCCCTAATCCTCACATAACATAACATTAAGAGTAACCATCATCATACTTTAGCAACATAGACTAAGATCATGCTAATAAGTGAAACTAACATCATATAAGTCAATAGCATGTAAAGTCAATGTATACATAACATATACATTATAGAAACACAAAAACAACCTCCTAAAGTTTCCCTCAAGCTAAACTAGTGCAAGACATATGTAGATTCCCATACCCCACTTAGGCTAAGTCAAACCTCTTGAGTCACCCTAGTTAGTGTTTACTTCATTACTTCATTTTACTTTTGGGAACACTTGTCTTAACCGACATAGACCACAAGAGATAAGTGTGGAATCCGGTGTTGTAAAACCTTACACTGATAGAAGGTGGTCTACCGGCCAAAGTACAACCAAACATGAAAGCATCTAGGTGGATCCACTAGCTAGTATTCCTATGGAGGCAACATAGTTCAAGAACTAGGAGATGTAGTTGGGACCCTCTTTATGCCCTTAGGCATGGTAGTCTCCAATCTCATGAGAACATTAGTGAACCTATCTTCCGTACTTGGGAAGAGACACTCCTCAATTCTAGTTCACTCACTGCTAAGCTAGAGTCCCTTTTGAAATGTCATTCATTAATAATCATAACTTAGTTTAGGTATTAGTAGACTACTCCTTGTAGATCATCATAATTAGCTCATTAGTAATTGTATGACAATCACCTTTTAAAACATTCCTTATAGTGAGATAACCATCATATACCATATCACAATAATGCACAAAAATGAATCAACATCATGCTTATATAATTACAACCTTAACATGATCTCACAATTCATGTTATGACCCGTAAGTATACCCTAGAAGTTAGAACAACCCTTAGGTCGGAAGAAGACGTACTTAACCTTCCGAAGGTCTTGTTAGCTATCATTCATTACATAAGAGATGAAAAGTAGTGCGAAATTAAAAACTTTTCAAGATAAATAATAATAACGAAAACATCTTTGATAAATACTAAAGGATAGTCTTATCGTCACAAGCCAACTTAAAGACACGACATAAATATCTTAGGGACACGACCCTTTACATTGAAAAAAAATACATAAATAGTCTTATACAGGTTTTAAAGAAGAAAAAAGAAGCATTGACTATGCTCTCGAATAGATGAGGACATACTTAGTCTTGAGAGAGTCGATTCCCAAGCTTGCCTTGTAACCTTCAACTTGCTTCCAACTTACACTTATAGAGTATAGAAAAGTATGGGGTTAGTACAAACATTGTACTAAGTATGGCATATGCAAAATAATGCAAAAAAAGGACATTTTTGTTGGAACACACAAGCCCTGCTATTTTAATAAAACCCTCATGAATCAAGTTACAATACATCATTTAAAACCATCCTTTAGAACATAAAGCAAGCCATCCATTTTTCTTAACATAAGAGCATACTTACAGTAAACCCAGTTAAAACTAACTCTTCCTATAACAAGTTATGCTAAGACTCACTTAGGTAAGACATGAAGAGATCGCCCATACAATTTCTTCACCACACACCCAAGTGATCTTTAAGACTACCAAGGACAAGCATACTTCATTTCATTTAACAAGTAAACATTCAACACAAAAGACACTAGAGGAACATACTTGCATTAAGGACTTCACATAAGTGCCCTTCTCCAATGGGACTAGTAAGTTACACTAAGTGCAATGCGAAAGTAGTATCCCATACTACAACTCCCACTTAGTGCTCCTTGAGGATTCCCTTTGATCAAGCACACAACAATCATCATTCATAGCTTCATCATATACGACACAACTTCAACATGCTTCTTTAACATAAGACTCAAAGTCACATTACTTTCATTCACATCAAATCATGACCCATTCATACATTTATATATAAGTACACACCAAGACTCCCTCTAAATGCCTACTTGTGCAATGGATAGATAGCGTCTCATTCCACCACCTACCCTAAGTAGTACACCCTTAAGAAGACTTAGGTCATTTACATTCATTTGTGTGGGCTAGATTTAACCGACATAAACCATGAGATCTAGACATGGAATCCCGGTATTAACCCCTACCGGATGAGGAATCCCCACTTGCCTAAGGTAGGGTCATACTTTAGCTTTTACATGAATTCTCCAATAGCTATACCTATGCGGGCGCATAGTTAAGGGATAAGGAGATTCCTACTAAGTGACTCATTCTCTACTAACGAGGAGTACTCATCTCAAGAGGTACTTTTGGATACGACATCTCTACTCACGAATTATACCCGCCTCTTCTTCAAATCCTCTCGCTGCTAAGCATAACTTCCCCACGGAGACTTAGGCATTCATAGACTATAGGTTATGGGATAGATGTTTAGTACCACATCTCAACTCACGAAGTGTACTTATCCCTAAAGGTTACTTTTAAGTACCACATCTCAACTAACAAAGGTTATCAACCTCCAACCTATCTTTGAAAGCTCATTGGGAATAGTGAGGTTGCTACTAAATACTTCATCTCAACTCACGAAGAGTTCTCACCCAAAAATACACCTTTTCATACTATAGGAATAGTAAAGATGGTCTAGACACTTCATCTCCACTCACGAAGAGTGCCTACCCTACAATCCCCAATTTCATTCATAACTTCATTTCGTACATTCAAAGTGTTTGTGTGAGTACACATGAGCACACTTTTCACATAATCACATTTGTTCACATCATTGACTTCTATGCATGCTCATGCCTACATTTAACATGATTAACACACATCATACTTCACATATCACATACATATTTCATTTAGACATAAACTCTTTAATATACTCATTTCAACCTTCTAACACACATCATGCACATACATATCAAAATCACTCTTTAACTTCACATATCATGCCTTCAAGGCCATTCTCATAATACACATATAACTTCATATACTTCAAGTAAACACCGCCACCAAAGGTGGACCATAACACTCAAGAGTTACTTCAATATAACTTAACCAAGATAGAACAACTTGCCCTTATCCAAGTCTTTACCATCTTTTCTCAATATTTCACCAAAAACATAATAGTAAATCATAATAAGTCAGTATCTAATCACAACATTATATAGAGAAAACCATAGTTCTAACATTATCAAACTATGCACATTAAACCCACTTCATAAGTCAAAAGTTAAGGAATTGCATTGTGCATTGGGTCATTGATTTTTTAACCTTAAAATCATCATCTGACATTGACAAATATCATATTACATTCATTAAAACGTTTTTATGCAAGACCCATGCTTAGAGTTCAAAATAGAAGAAGTTGGAGTTTGAAAACCCTTTCTTAAAAGTCTTGAAATGGGCTCCTTGAATTAAACGGAGTCAAGGATGAACTACCATACCTTAATATGAAGAAACCCACGAGATTTGGTGAATAAAACGTCCAAGACCTTCAACTCTAGATCAACCTTGAGTTCTAGCTCCAATGGAGTTTGAGAGAGCTTTTGGAAGAGAAGAACTTTTGAGGGTTTTGAAATTTTGATTTCTAAATGAGGGCTTGGGGATTTTTTGTTGGGGGAATGGGTGTATAATGACCTAAAATCAGTATATAACACCCCCCCAAAATAACCAAAACACCCCTACATTGATTGGACCATTTTATACAAGTCAAACTTCACTTAAAGTTTCGGAGTTATCGTCGGGGAACAAGTCTGCGTCGCGTAGCTATTACCACAAGTTCATGGAAATTAATTTCAAGACAGGGGAGTCCGCAGCGTGGCCGCATCGCAGACCAAGAATTTTTTCCTAAGATGGACCAAGTCCGCGACGCGCCATTGTTTCACCTAGGAACAAAACTTTGCTGCCTTGGGCAGCTTGCTTGGGCAATGTTTGGGTCCTCCTTGGGGACCGTTAGGGTGGTCCCCGGGGAGTCGTACTAGGACGTTTTGACCCTAAAAATGTCCATCTAGGTACTAAGGTCATACGCACTGATTTTAGACTCCAAATAATTCACATAAACACATACAACATACAAGGACACACTACCACACACACAAGGCTAGTTTCCGAACGTCTTGGTTGTTCCGTGACGTTAGACTTCCAAACTTCACCAAATGACTTATAATACTAATATCCATCATTTTAACTCATTACTAACTAATGAAACGCATGCTAACCTCTAGTTTGACCTACTTCATTTTTAGGGTCGTAACAGTCTCCCCCACTTAAAACAACATTCGTCCCCGAATGACACTAAACACTTTCAAGGACTTCAAGGATCCAATTAGCAGCACATATCATCAAGGTTATAACATTCATAATGAATTCACCAAACTCACAAGGAACACCGACTTCATATCATTAATCACTTTAAGCAACACAAGCAAATTGGAACAAATTCCACAATTCAAAGCACACCCTTACTTCATCACCTTCATTTCATTTATGGAAGAACTACCTTCTCCAAGTTTAGACATGCTCATCACATAATTTCAAAGATCAACATGTAATAACTTTCAAATCACACATTGGCACATAACATAACAACTTTTAAGCAATTAAGCAAATATCATTAGCTATACCTTGACATGAGAAATATAGATTAACTACTAATCTACTCATGAAACTGTGATATCACAAAGAGCATGCAAACCATTATGCCATAAAAGGCACTCATAATCACAAGGAGACATGCAACTCATACTAATATGCAAGACTCCATAACATAACTAAACTACTAAGTATTTTGGTCTCAAGCTTGAGTAAGAATAGAAGGAAAATATAAGATATCAACTACCCTCCTACTCAACTCATTCTCCCCCACTTAAGGTAAAATCATCTAAAGAAAATCAAAACAATCATAAGGAACTTATGACTTACCAAGGCATTCACTCCGGATTTTCTCCTTTGCTATCTTGAAGTGCATAGAAACTATTCTTCTTTGGAGCATTAGGATCCGGACCATCATGGTGAGCTTGGTTGACCTCCTTCCCCTTTGCCTTGAGGCTAGGGAAATCTATCATCTTATGAACCCTATTACCACATCCAAAGCAACCATCCGTGCCGGCAAGACACATACCCAAGTGTTGCTTCCCACATGACGTACACTTAGGCCTCTCAAAAGCATAGACACCTCCTTGAGAATTTTGGTTGGAAACCCTATCCTTGTTTCCCATGGGAGATTCTTTATTATAGAACCTCTTCTTAAACTTTGGTTGACTTGGTTCATCCGACCTAGGCCTCTTTCCATCTCTATTCATCTCCTTAAGCTTTGACTTCTCAATTTGTTGGGCATACACCATGAGCCTAGAGATATCCATATCATTATGGAGCATCGCCGTACGACATTCTTTTTCAACCATACTAGAAATCCCCATCACGAACTTATTCATTCTAGCCCTAGAGTTGGCTACCAAGGTTGGGGCATACTTAGAGAGTTGGGTGAACTTGAGAGAATACTTCATTACACGCATTCCCCCTTGACGAAGTTCATGAATTCCACTAACTTCCTCTCCCTCTACTCTATGGGAAAGAACCTATCAAGAAAGTCTATTTTGAACACTTCCCAATCTACCGACCTTGCCTTAAGGGTATCTTATCCCTCCATTTCTCAAACCACACTTGAGCCACATCCTTAAGTTAATAAGCGGCTAGTTCCGCTTTCTCTCTAGGAGTCACACCCATAGCATCCACCACTTTGAACACCTCAGCTACGAAGCCTTGTGGATCTTCATCCACCTTAGTGCCATGGAAAGTAGGAGGATTCATCCTCATGAAATCCCGATTCTAGAAGTGGGAGTACTAGCATTGGGTTGAGGTCCAATTTCTAGGTTAGCTTGGGCAACCTATGATTAGTGACGACTTGAGCTTGAGTCGTCATGAGTTGAGTCAAAACCTTAAGGGCATCCCTTATCTCCGCATTAGTCATATCCCCTTCAACATAGGGAGCTTGAGGACCTTGGGGCATTGGAGGCACTTGGGGAATTTGAGGTCCTTGAGGTTCCGGAGAGGGAACCTCTTCATTCACCTCCTCTTGGTGAACTGAACTTGCTCACCTCGGGGAGGGATCCTCTCGTTAACTACTTCTAACATCCCGGGAGTGTACCCTAGAAGATATGGCACTCTCAGAGTGCAACCGACGTACATGAGCTCTCAGAGATGTAACAACCTGAAAACGACTATGCTAAGTAATACCAAAATGTACCTAAATGCATAGGTTAGACCGGGTTCACATGGGTTGATCCGCGTGGAACCAGACCTCTGAACCTATGCACCAGTCAAGCCAACCAACTTGGTGAGTTAGTTGAGCTAGGCAGGGTTGGTTCCAGCCATGTAGTGTACCCGAATACTAGGATTCACCCGGATGAGTCTTAACCGTACTTAGAGGGTTAGTTCTAGGTTTTAAGGGTTCTAGGGGTATAAAGGTAATTTCGGGGCTAGGGGTAGTATAGTAATTACCCTAGGCTGATATTTAATTAATTAAATAAGGTTTTGAAGTATTCAAAATAGGTCAAAGCTCGGTGGTCAAACCCAAGATTGATCTGGTCCTCTCAACTCAGGTTCAAGCCGAGTTGGAGACATTTTGATTGATGATTTAAAATCATCTTTCATGCAAAATTAAGGTGAGGGCTTAATGGTCATTTCACTTAATGATTTAATATCGGATTTTTAAAGTTTGAATTGAGATTCCTAGTTGACTAAGTCTAAACTACCTCCCCTAATCCTAAGCCACGATAATCACTAGTGAAGTATTCTGTTCTTTGGACATTCACGTTCATTCACTAAAGAAATAAATAAGGAGGGGCATTAAAGTAACTTAATATATAGATTATAATCTGATTTTATCATTTAAATTGTGTTGAATAAGTCAACAACAAACTCCCAAGGAAAGAAGTACACGACCTCCACTAGGAGTGTACTCAATGTGCACTCTTAATTCATTATCTCTTCTAAAAACGTTTTTCAGCTTTATTTTACAATTCAAAACCGGAAAAATAAAATAATCCTACTGAGTCTAAAGAGTTCTAGTCTGCATTCATCAAAAACAAAAAGAAAAAAATTGTACGCCTAAGTGCTTTAAGAAATCACGTAAAGAACTTCACTTGGGAACAAGAATCAAAGCTCGGAAGAAAGGTTTGTGTGTGGGTGGAAACGTGTGGTTGTGGTTGGTTGTAAAGGCTAAAAAGGTATGGGTTTTATTATCTCTTGGTCCCTTTCCCAAGAGTCCCCTAAGGTTCAGTACGTATTCCAATCGAAAACTAAGGTTGCCCCCGTTGCATGCCCCTGTCATTAGATCCTCTGAAAAGTTGATGCATGCGTTGGTATGTTTGCTGGTAGACAATCTTAGGAACGTTTGTGATTGTGTGTAATGTGATGTTTCCGAAGAGCGTATGATCATTTTATGTGTGTCCGACTATATGTATGTTTTATGTACACAATAATGCTAAATATCATGAGAAGCATATTATGGATTGTTTTCAAGAACGTGGTGAATTAGGTTCTATGTATTTGTTGTGTTATTAACATATTATGATAAAATCGTGATGTTCATGAACAAGAAAATAAGAGTAAATTCCTTAACGAATTGGTTAAAAGTTCATGTAAAACTCTAAAATAAACGCCTAAGCTAAATGCAAAGAAAGTGAATTAAAGGCATATGTTAATTGAGTATAGTTTCGGCTATTCACTAGTAAAAATGAAGAAAAATATATGCTGCCATTGAGGGTGGAACTCGAGACCTTAAGGTCCTAATACTAAGAGATTAAGCCTTAAATAAAAGAAAATAAAATAGGGTGAGAGAGGGGATTCGAACTTGGGCAGGTTGAAAGAAGCCTTAAATTAAAAGAAAAAGAAAATAGTGAGGGAGGGGGGATTCGAACTCGACTCCTTGGCCAAGGGTGTGAGATACATAAATCTCAGACCAAAATAAAATAATAAAAATTGAGGTCACTGGGATTAGATCCCGATCCTCTTGGCCGAATGAGTGAAGTCATCTAGCATTCTAAATAATTAAAAATAAAGTGCTGCCTAAGAGATTCGAACATGGGTCCTTTGACTGAAATTGTGAGACACATTAAAATGAAATAAAATGCAGCCACTAGGGATTGAACTTGGGTCCCTTGTCTGCATGTGTAAAATGCATAAGTCTTACACAACATATACTTAGATTGTCATGAAACACTTAGTCAATTATGAGTAACCCGAATTGGGTAAGACCATGAGTTAATGGTAAGATTATTAAATGACATTCACGTAATGAGGTGAGTAATTATATTATACTATGATGCTAATGAAAATAGTGACAACATGCTAAGATGAATGGTGAGACAAGTCTCAACCAAGCCTAAGTAAAGGTTACCAAAAGTACTCACCTAAGAGAGTGTTGAACATTAAGAGACAAGTCTCAATCACATTATATATGTAAGTGTAAGGACAATTCACACTTAATACTTAAAGAAGCGATGAGAAATCATCTAATGAGCTATGAATACCTCATTCTAAGAAGAAAGCTTTGATGATGTATGAGTTGAATGTAAATAGGAACTTTAAACTAAGCACCGATAGGCTAGCTATGAGTGGTGATGCCTTCCTTCGGGAAGGGTGGAGGTTCACATAAATCTCATGAGATGAGACTGTCCACCAAGGTGGGTATGGGTCTCCTTAAATCTCCTAGTCTTTGAACTATGTTGCCAACATAGGGAACTAGCTTGGTTCAAACCCATAAAGCTAGCATGTTTTGGTTTCACTTTGGACAGTGACTCCACCTCTTTTCGGTGTTGGGGAGACACCAGATTTCATGATGCTCACATGATCTATGTCGGTTAATGTTGAAGTTCCTCAAAGTATGAAAGATAATGAAATGAACGATACCGAAGGTGTTTGTGCAAGACAATCAGGAGGTGAGACCGGACTCAAGTATTGACATTAGGTCATTCTTGGTCATTGCACTTCATGATCCCGATGAGAGTCTTAAACTTCATCCTAGGTATAGCTGGTGTTCAAATCAGCCTATGAATGAATGAAATGAATAATGTGAAATACAAATGAACGAATGAAGCAGGCTCTGTGTTTGTTAAAGGAGACCCTCGGATTGAGATCCCATATGTTGGGCCCTCACTTGAGATGTCTTAATGCTGCGTCCATGATTCCAAGGTCTCATGGAAATGAAATGTATACTATATGAGACATGAAATGTATGAACCTATGTGTGTATGATGTGTGACATATTCATGGCATGACCTTCCTATTACGAAATAGTCAAAGTCAAGAGACTTGACCTTCTAAGAAAGCATGTTGATTAGGAAGAGCCATCCTTGTTCATGCATTACCGTTATGTGTTGTTGCATGTACCCATACTTAGTACAAATGTGTACTAATTCCATACAATATTACTATTTTAGGTGCAGGCTCAGGTGGACGTTGAGGGTATCATTGCAGCTGTTCAGACTCAGAGATTTCATCCGGACTTGGTAGGTCCTCATGCATTCGAGGATGCCTGCCTTTATATTTCTTGCTTAGTAGTAGGTTTGAACTAGTGGGGTAGGTTCCACTAGTGCTTCTTTCCTATTTTATTTAGACGCTTGTAATGATGCCGTTTTGGCAAGTATTACTCATGACATGAGATTCCATTTCTTTCAAGTTGCATGATCTTATAATTAGATGGTTGATGTATGAGAAATGAACTTCCTTAAAGATATGCGTTTATATGAAGTCTATGTATACTTCAACTATAAACAAAAAGTTTTAAATTTTCCGCTAAAATTAACCGTATGAATGTGATGAATGCAAGAAGAGTCTTGTCTGCGACCTCTGAGAGGTCAACGACGCCGGTTGCGATTCGGATTCGAGAATCCAGGTCGTGACAGGAGGTCTTGCACAAGCCCTTTCGCATCATTCATCGCATATACATATATGAAAAGTAGTTCGGAATTAAAACTTTTCACAAACATTCTAATAGTCTTTCAAAATATCTTTCATGTAAAATCAAAGAAAATACTAAGTGTCATGTAATCAAATCTTAGACTAGAAATATACTTGGTACACGTCCCATACAATCAAAATACAATACTACTAAGTCTATTACAATACTTCAATATAAAGGAAAATCTAAAGACATCTATTCCATCGAGTCAAATGATGACATACTTCAAAGTTGCTTGAACGATCCTATAATCCAAGCTTCGTCCCAATAAGCACCTTCACTATGAATCAATTTAGAGATATATAAAATTTGGAATAATTACAAACACATGTACTAAGTATGGCTTAATGCATAAAAATCATGATAACGGACATTTAATGGAAATATGCTCTTTTTGATTATAACATCATAGTATAAGCATAAGAAGAACATTTAACACCTTAGAAATACATAAGAAATCACATAAGTAATTTATCACATTTTAGGAAATGTTACAGTAAGCTTAGGCAATTTACAGTGAACTACCTTAAGCTTTAAAGTGGACTATTTTAACATTACAGTGAATCCAATTTAGAATGCATCCTTCTCCCTAAAATATATCATAAGACTCACTTAAGTAATACAAAGAGAGACCGCTCATGCACCCTCTCTAAGCATGCCTAAATGATTCTCAAGACTACTTATAATGAGATGAACACACTTACAATACACCAAAACACATAAACATATATAATATGACATTCTCTTTACATAGGTTATCAAAATACTTACTTAAGTAATTCTAGAAGAGAACGCCCATACACCCTCTTCAAGGTTACCTAAATAATCCTTAACACTTCCTTAGTTTAGATCATGCCAAAGGTATCAACCAACTTCCCTAACTAGAGTCATTCTTAAGACTTCCCTAGATAAGGCATGAAGGGATCATCCTTTATGCCCCCTTCACACTTTAACTAGGAAATCCTTAAAGTCACTCTAGATTAGGTACTCATTCATTTACATACTTTCTAATCTTAAGTCATTACTTCATTACTTAATTGAAGACACATTCATTACATAAGGACATTCAAGTAATGGTCTTGAAGAAGACCTAGGGACTCACTGACTAACATCTTCAAAGCCTAAGGGTTCAATGTCTAGGTGGCGTCCCATACCACCACCTAAACTTTATAGACTTTTCAAACACTAGTAGGTATCCTATATGATGAGAATAGGTGATAACCGACATAGACAATGGTAGCTAAGCATGGAACCCGGAGTTGTAACCTACTCCGATGGAGGGTGTTCTACTTGCCATGGGTATAACTTGGACACATGCCATATAGGCACATGGTTCGGGAATATGATGGGGTTTCTTTGTCCTCTATACTCATAATACAAATAGATCTACTTCCCATACCATACTCACTCGGTGCTAGACTTTGTTATCATAGAGTAATTCACATAAAGGATCATACGAAGGGGTTCCATATCTAGTTCATAACCCAATCACATTCACCCTACCAAAGAGGTCCCCTAGGGCTGCCTTACAATGGCGAAAAGGATAGCTTAATGACTTTCGTAAGAATATTTTCATGTCGTTTCTGCCAACCATTCCTAAGTCCATCACTCACACCAGAAGGATAGGATTACGACTTTCGACTTCAAGCTTATCTTAACCTTTTTTCTCAAAGGTTCCACATAAGTTGACCTTCTCACTATGTTCAAGGCCACATATCATTCATTCATACATGACTAAGAGGCATTAGCATCCGAAGTCAATACATCTCATATTCACATATCATTCATGCATATAGAAGAGGGACTTAAGTCTACCTAAACAAAGACACATCCATACTTTACTTTACCTTATCACATATTGCACATCTTCCAAATAGCACATAAGAACCACCAATTCACTTTACATCACCCTATACACTACTATAGAACCATTAATATAGTCATCATAAGACTCAATAACAAAATAGGAAGAATCGTGCAGAAACTCTAAGACTACACATATAAAGACATAGTCATAGTCTAACATGATCACCTAACAACTTGAATAGAAGAACCACATACTTTGACATTACTTAACATGTATGTAGATATGATCATACCTTACATAATCAACTACACAAATCATCATAATACTTCAAGTAGTGCCGACAAGGACATGATCATCATAATACATAAGGTAACGCCGAGGAGGCCACATAATTAACAATTAATAGGCACATAACACCACCACCATAAGTGAACCATACCAATCACAACATAATTCAAGAAATAAATGACATAAAATAAATAGAATTAGGGCACTCGTACCTCCAATCCATTCTCACCACTTCAATCCATAGTTAAATCATCCAAATACAATACAATAGGCCCTTACCCATGGCCATGATCATCAATTCAATAAATAATTTACAATACTCAATTAATATAAGTAAATTAAATATATATTTATCAATATAAGACAGCCTATACATTAATTCAATAAAATTCTTACATCATTCTATAGTCCATAGAAAACTACATTAGAATTCATGAGCATTAAGGCAAGATCATAACATCCAAAATATAACCTATTTAAAGAGATTATGTTTTGCATGGGTTCATAAATAATTTAGGTAAAAATCATATAATTAACATTAATTCAATTATTAATCAATGATTCAAAACGTTTTATGCAATAATCTATGGCTAGATAAGTTAGAAAATCATCTTTTGAGAAAGTCTCTGAAAACCACTTTGAAGTTTGGCTCCTTGATGAAGAGAGTTTAAAGGATGAAGAAACCATACCTTAATGATGTTAATCCACTATTTGATGAAGAATCATCAATCAAATCTCTAATTTAAGCTCTTCCTTTAGTTTTGGCTCCAATGGAGTTCTAGAGAATTTCTAAGAGAATTTGGGTTTTGATTTTGAAGAATGAATTCATCTAGGTGTTTAGGACTTATATAGATGTTTAAAATACCCAAAATATCCCTAAGTAACCGCCAAATTCTTATTTGGAGTGGGATGAATTAAACAACTCACCCCTTTACTTTATAGTGAAGCAGGTGAATTGCAGACCCATCAATGACTTGGCCACAGACGGACCATTTGTCCACAAATGGACCATCCTGGCTGGCCGTCGTTTGGAAATGAGCCTTGAAAATGGGAGCTTAATCTCCCTAGGCTAAGTACCAATCAATGCCCTCAACCTACGGGGCGTCAACCAGTCCACTGGCCGTTATTTGCCATCCGTAGGTAGGACTGCCTTAGGCAGTTTTGGCCACCAACATGGGTCCTTCCTCAAGGACCCTTGGTTGGCCCTTGGGGATGTTTTCTCGGATGTTTCTAACCCGAATATGATACTATATGAGTTTACAACCTCCCATGTCGATATAATCCAAAACGAACACATAAAACTAGATGAAACATGCTAAGACACACAAGGTCATTTCAAGGCAAACCTTTCGAACATCATGGACGTACTTGGACGTTTGACCTCCATACTTCATGAAACTTGACACACTGCCTATATACACTATTATAACTCATATAATGACCTCATAACCTCATGAAACACACGTAGAACATAAAAACACATATGAGGCACATTGGTGACTTAGTCGTCCCTTGACATTTGACTTCCAATTCACCTAAACTTTTAGACATTGCCTTATTATCATTATTTTAGGACCTTAGACACTCATGAAAACCATTTAAGGCTCTAGTTTCACCTAAGTCATTTTAGAGGTGTCACATTCTCCCCCACTTGGACAACATTCATCCTCGAATGACACTTCCCACTCTCCGAACACTTCCAAGAGTAAAGATTCAGTTAAAAACTCATAACCATACCACATAAAACATTATACAACACACAATCAAGGAGAAAATATCAATTTCACATAAACTAGAGAATCACAACACAACAAGAAGTTAGAAACTCATTCTACAACTCATAATGCCATTAGACTCACATTCTTAATTTCAAATAGTGTGAACACATTTTATATTCATTATCATGCTCATTGAATACATCAATTCTATTCATATTACAACAATTTTCAACCAAAGAATGAATTACTCAATTTTTTAAAAATGTTACAGTGAGCATATTCCCTAGCAGTGAACATCCTTCAAATTTTTAAAAAGGCAACATTTGGGCAATTGATGATAGAAACATTCTAATATGCAAGATAAAACCATATAACTCAATTTTCAACATGATTATAACTTCATAAAATGCACAATGCAAGAGATCAATGAAATTCAATTCCACAAGACTCCTAAACACAATGCAACATGCAGCATACTACTGTGATCATCTAGCTCCTCTATTAACCATACTCCCCCACTTAGAAGGAACTCATAAACAAAAGAGAATACTAGATCTTAAGATCATCATCATCAAAAGTTTTAGGAGGAACTTGCTTGGCCTTCCTTCCTCTTAGTCGCAAAAATAGGACAATCTCTCCTCTTATGTCATCCTTCTTTACCACAACTAAAGCAATTCCCGGTACCAACTAGACACTCCCCATAGTGCCTCTTCTTACAAGTGACACAAATAGGCTTACCATCTCGGGAACAACTACCACTCTCAAGCTTGACTCTAGGAACACTAGACCCCTCTTACAGATCCATCTTCTTGAACCTAGGTTGGTTTTGCTCATTGGCCTTACCCCTCTTCAAAGTCCTCATGCTCCTCTTCAAAATCCTCATGCTCCTCCTAAGTTTGGGTTCTTCCACATCCACCTTACCTTTACTAAGGTCAATGAGCTCCTCAACCTTCACCTCTCTTCTCACATGGAGAAAGTACTTCCCTAAGAAATCACTCTTGAACTCCTCCCATTCTATGGGACCCAAATAAACCGGCATATTATCTTTCCATTGAGTGTACCTCACTTGAGCAACCTCCATCAATTGGTACGAAGCTAACTCCGACTTCTCCCTAGAAATCACCCCCATGACACTCAACATTTTGTACACACCATCTAGGAACTCTTGAGGATTCTCTCCTACCTTAGAACCAAGAAAGATAGAAGGATTCATCCTCACAAAGTCTCCCAATCTAGAGGTCATGGTACCCTCTAAAGCATCCACTCTAAGATCAACGCCCCTATTCGAATGAGTTGTTATGACTCGGGCTAGTTCAAGTAGAGCCTCTCTAATCTCCCCATTAGTCATATCCGGGGGAACCACCGAAACCTCATTCCCTTGAAGGAACTTCCTCATTCACTCCTTCCTCTTCCCACATTCTAGCGGCCATCCTTCTAGAATTTATCTCCTATAAACACAAGGAAAACCATAAGAAAAGAACAATCATAACTTTTAAATCTATACGGTACGACATAGGAGTTTAAAAGAAGGGAAACTCTATCGTCTTATAGCCTCTCGTTCATGGGTGTGTCATGACTCCCACCAATGAATAAAACTCTACTAGACGTGACTTGACTAGACTTTTTAATTCCTAAAACTACTTCCATAACCTATGCTCTGATACCAAGATTGTCACATCCCTAGAGCATACCCTAGAATATATAGCACTCTCTGAGTGCAACCGGCATACTTGACCTCTCGGAGGTCTTGCACAAGCCCTTTCACATCATTCCTTGCATAGACATATATGAAAAGTAGTGCGGAAATAAAACTTTTCATAAACATTCTAATAGTCTTTCAAAATATCCTTCATATAAAATATAAGGAAATACTAAGTCTCATGTCATCAAATATTAGACTCAAAATATACTTGGGACACGGCCCATACTATCGAAATACAATACTACTAAGTCTATTACAATACTTCAATATAAAGGAAACTCTAAAGACATCTATGTCCTCGAGTCAAATGAGGACATACTTCAAACTTGCTTGAACGATCCTATAATCCAAGCTTTGCTCCCAACAAGCACTTTCACCTATGAATCACTTTAGAGATAGATAAAATATGGAATTAGTAAAAACACATGTACTAAGTATGGCTTAATGCATAAAAATCATGATAACGGTCATTTAATGGAAATATGCTCTTTATGATTAAAACGTCATAGTATAAGCATAAGAATAACATTTAACACCTTAGAAGTACATAATAAATCACTAAGTAATTCATCACATTTTAGGAAATGTTACACTAAGCTTAGCCAATTTACAGTGAACTACCTTAAGCTTTACAGTGAACTGTTTAACATTACAGTGAATCCAATTTAGAATGCATCCTTCTCCCTAAAAGATATCATAAGACTCACTTAAGTAATACAAAGAGAGACCGCCCATGCACCCTCTCTAAGCATGCCTAAATGATTCTCAAGACTATTTATAATGAGATGAACACACTTACAATACACCAAAACACATAAACATATATAAATTGACATTCTCCTTACATAGGTTATCAAAAGACTTACTTAAGTAATTCTAGAAGAGAACGCCCATACACCCTGTTCAAGGTTACCTAAATAATCCTTAAGACTTCCTAAGTCTAGATCATGCCTAAGGTATTAACCAACTTCCCTAACTAGAGTCATTCTTAAGACTTCCCTAGATAAGACATGAAGAGATCATCCTTTATGCCCATTCACACTTTAACTAGGACAATCCTTAAAGTCACTCTAGATTAGGTACTCATTCATTTACATACATTCTAATCTAAAGTCGTTACTTCATTAGTTCATTTAAGAGACATTTATCACATAAGGACATTCAAGTAATGGTCTTGAAGAAGACCTAGGGACTCACTAACTAACATCTTCAAAGCCTAAGGGTGCAATGTCTAGGTAGCGTCCCATACCACCACCTAAACTTCATAGACTTCTCAAACACTAGTAGGTATCCTATATGATGAGAATATGCAATAACCGACATAGACCATGGTAGCTAAGCATGGAATCCGGAGTTGTAACCTATTCCGATGGAGGGTGTTCTACTTGCCAATGGTAGAACTTGAACACATCCCATGTAGGCACATCACTAGGGAATATGATGGGTTTTTTTTGTCCTCTATTCTCATAATACAAATAGAGATACATCCCATACCATACTTACTCGGTTCTAGCCTTTGTTCTCATAGAGTAATTCACATAAAGGATCATACGAAGGGGTTCCATATCTAGTTCATAACCCAATCACATTCACCCTACCAAAGAGGTCCTCTAGGGCTGACTTACAATGGCGAAGAGGATAGCTTAATGACTTTCATAAGAATTATTTTCTGCCGTTTAATCCAACCATTCAAAATTCAATCACTCACACAAGAAGGATACCATTACGACTTTCGACTTCAATCTTATCTTAACCTTCTTTCTCAAAGGTTCCACAAAAGTTGACCTTCTCACTATATTCAAGGCCACGTATCATTCATTCATACAAGACTAAGAGGATTTAACATCCTAAGTCAAGACATATCATATTCACATATCATTCATGCATCAAGAAGAGGGACTTAAGTCTACCTAAACAAGACACATCCATACTTTACTTTACCTTATCACATATTGCATATCTTCCAAGTAGCACATAAGAACAACAAATTCACTTTAGGTCACCCTATACACTACTATAGAACCATCAATATAGTCATCATAAGACTCAATAACCAAATAGCAAGAATCATGCATCAACTCTAAGACTACACATATAAAGACATAGTCATAGTCTAACATGATCACCTAACAATTTCAATAGATGAACCACATACTTTCACATTACTTAACATGTAGGTACATATGATCATACTTTACATAATCAACTACACAAATCATCATAATACTTCAAGTAGTGCCAACAAGGCCATGATCATCATAATACATAAGGTAAAACTGACGAGGCCACATAACTGACAATTAAGGCACATAACAACGCCACAATAAGTTGACCATACCAATCACAACATAATTCAAGAACTAAAATACATAAAATAAAGAGAATCAGGGCAGTGTACCACCAATCCATTCTCACCACTTTAATCCATAGCTAAATCATCCAATACCATACCAATAGGCCCTTACCCATGGCCATGATCATCAATTCAATACATAATGCACAATACTCAATGAATCTAAGTCAATTATATATATATTTATCAATATAAGACAGCCTATACATAAATTTAATACAATTCTTACATCATTCTATAGTCCATAGAAAACTATACTAGAATTCATGAGCATTAAGGCAAGATCATAACATCCAAAATATAACCAATTTAAAGAGATTATGTTTTGCATGGGTTCATGATCAATTTAGGTAAAATCATCTAATTAAAATTAATTCAATTATTAATCAATGATTCAAAACGTTTTATGCAATAATCCATGGCTAGATAATAAGTTAGAAAATCATCTTTTTAGAAAGTCTGTGAAAACCACTTTGAAGTTTGTCTCCTTGATGAAGAGAGTTTCAAGGATGAATAAAACGTAACTTAATGATGTTAATCCACTAATTTGATTAACATTCACCAATGAAATCTCCAATTTAAACCCTTCGTTGAGTTTTTGCTCCAATGGAGTTCTAGAGAATTTCTAAGAGAATTTGGGTTTTGATTTTGAAGAATGAATTCATCTAGGTGTTTAGGACTGATATAGATGTTTAAAATACCCAAAATATACCTAAGTAACCTCCCAAACTCTTATTTGGAGTGGGGTGAATTTATCAATTCACCCCTTTACTTTATAGTGAAGCAGGCGAATTGCAGACCCATCAACGACTTGGCCACAGACGGACCGTTTGTCCACAAATGGATCGTCCTAGATGGCCGTCGTTTGGGACTGAGCCTTGAAAATGGGAGATTAATCTCCTTAGGCTAAATACCCATCAACTCCCTCAACGTACGTGACGTTGACCAGGACACTGGCCGTCATTTGCCATCCGTACGTAGGACTGCCTTAGGCAGTTTTGGCCACCAACATGGGTCCTTCCTCAAGGACCCTTGGTTGGTCCTTGGGGATGTTTGCCCAGAAGTTTCCAACCCGACTATGATTGTATACGAGTTTAGGAACTCCCATATCAATATCATCCAAAACAAACGCATAAAACTTGACGAAGCATGCTAAGACACACAAGGTCATTTCAAGGAAAACCTTTCGAACGTCATGGATGTTCTTGGACGTTTGACCTCCAAATATCATGAAACTTAACACACTGCATATATACACTATTATAACTCATATAAGGACCTCATAACCTCATGAAACACACGTAGAAACATAAAAACACATATGAGGCACATTGGTGACTTAGTCGTCCCTTGACGGTTGACTTCCAATTCACCTAAACTCTTAGACACTACCTTATTATCATATTATAAACCTTTTTAGGACCTTATACACTCATGACAACCATGTTAGGTTCTAGTTTCACCTAAGTCATTTTAGAGGTGTCACGCTACTTCTCCCTCCTCCCTCCTCCCTTCTAGCAGGTGTGCTTCTCGTATTCATGTCCTATAAACACAAGAGAAGAGGTTGAGAAAAGACACTTATAGAACTCAACTCTATGGCATGACACTAGAGTAGTGAAGAAAGTGAAACTTCTATCGTCCTATAGCCTCTCGCCCATAGATGTGTCGCGACTCACACCGATGAACAAGACTCTACTAGACGTGACTTGTGAGACTTTTTAACCCTAAACTATTTCGCAAAACCTTATTCTCTGATACCAAGTTTGTTACGACCCACAAGTATACCCTAGAGGTTAGGGCAAACTTTAGGTCAGAAAAAGGCGTACTTAACCTTTCGAAGGTCTTGTACTAGCCTCATAGCTATCATTCATTACATAAGACATGAAAAGTAGTGCGGAATTAAAAACTATTGAAGATAAATAATAATAACAAAAACATCTTTTATAAATACTAAAGGATAGTCTTATCGTCACAAGCCAACTTAAAGACACGACATAAGTATCTTAGGGACACGACCCTTTACATTGAAAAAAATACATAAATAGTCTTGTACAAGTCTTGAAGAAGAAATAAAGAAGCATAGACTATGCTCTCGAATATATGAGGACATACTTAGTTTTGAGAGAGTCGATTCCAAAGCTTGCCTTCTAACCTTCAACTTGTTTCCAACTTACACTTATAGAGTATAGAAAAGTATGGGCTTAGTACAAACATTGTACTAAGTATGGCATATGCAAAATAATGCAAAAAGGGACATTTTTGTTGGAACACACAAGCCCTGCTATTTTGATAAAACCTTCATGAATCAAGTTACAATACATCATTTAAAACCATCCTTTAGCACATAAAGCAAGACATCCATTTTTCTTAACATAAGAGCATACTTACAGTAAAACCCAGTTAAAACTAACTCTTTCTATCCCAAGTTATCCTAAGACTCACTTAGGTAAGTCAAGAAGAGATCGCCCATACAATCTCTTCACCACACACCCAAGTGATCGTTAAGACTGCCAAGGACAAGCATACTTCATTTCATTTAACAAGTCAACATTCAATACTAAAGACAGTAGAGGAACATACTTGCATTAAGGACTTCACATAAGTGCCCTTATCCTATGGGACTTGTAAATTACACTAAGTGTAATGTGAAAGTAGCATCCCATACTACTACTCCCACTTAGTGCTCCTTGAGGATTCTCTTGGATCAAGCACACCACAATCATCATTCATAAAGTCATTATATATGACACAACTTCAACATGCTTCTTCAACATAAGACTTAAAGTCACATTACTTTCATTTACATTATATCATGACCCATTCATACATTTACATATACGGACACACCAAGACTCCCTCCAAATGCCTACTTGTGCAATGGATAGATAGCGTCCCATTCCATCACCTACCCTGAGTAGTACACCCTTAAGAAGACTTAACTCATTTACATTCATTTGTGGGGGTTAGATTTAACCGATATAGACCATGAGAGCTAGACATGGAATCCCAGTATTAACTCCTACCAGATGATGGATCCCCACTGTCCTAAGGTAACGTCATACTTTAGCGTTTACATAGATTCTCCAATAGCTATACCTACGCGCATAGTTGAGGGATAAGGAGATTTCTACTAAGTGACTCATTCTCTACTAACGAGAATTTATCTCAAGATGTACTTTTACTTTTGGATACGACATCTCTACTCAGAAAGTTTACCAACCTCTCCTTCAAATCCTCTTGGTGCTAAGCATAACTCCCCCATGGAGTCTTAAAAATTCATAGACTATAGGTTAATAGATAGCTATTTTGTACCACATCTCAACTCATGAAGTGTACTTATCCCTAGAGGTTACTTTTGAATACCACATCTCAACTCAAGAAGGGCATCAACATGTAACCTATCTTGGAAAACTCATTGGGAATAGTGAGGTTGATACTAAATGCTTCATCTCAACTCACGAAGAGTGTTCACCCAAAAATCCCCCTTTTCATACTATAGGATTAGTAAGAATGGTCTAGACACTTCATCTCCACTCACGAAGCGTGCCTACCGTACAATCCCCCATTTGATTCATGAATTCATTTCGTACATTCAAAATGTGTGTGTGAGTACATGTGAGAACACTTTTCACATAATCACATTTGTTCACATTATTGACTTCTAGACATGCTCATACCCACATTTAAAATGATTAACACACATCATACTTACATATCGCATACATACTTCATTTAGACATAAACTCTTCAATATACTCATTTCAACCTTCTAATACACATCATGCATATGCATATCAAAAATCACCCTTTAAATGCACATATCATGCCTTCAAGGCCATTCTCATAATACACATATAACTTCATATACTTTAAGTAAACACCGTCACCAAAGGTGGACCATACCACTCAAGATTTACTTCAATATAACTTAACCAAGATAGAAAAAGTTACCCTTCTCCAAGCCTTTACCACCTTTTCTCAATATTTCACCAAAAACATAATAATAAAGCATAATAAGGCAGTAGCTAATCACAACATAATATAGAGAAAACCATAGTTCTAACATTATCAAACTATGCACATTAAACCCACTTCATAAGCCAAAAGTTGAGGAATTGCATTGAGCATTGGGTCATTGAGTTTTTAACCTTAAAATCATCATCTAACAATGAAAAATATCATATTACATTCATTAAAACGTTTTCATGCAAGACCAATGCTTAGAGTTCAAAATAGAAGAAGTTGGAGTTTGAAAATCCTTTTTTGAAAAAGTCTTGAAATGGTCTCCTTGAATGAAAGAACAGACAAGGATGAACTACCATACCTTAATATGAAAAAACCCACGAGATTCGGTGACGAAAACATCAAAAACCTTCAACCCTAGCTCAACCTTGAGTTCTAGCTCCAATGGAGTTTGAGAGAGCTTTTGGAAGAGAAGAACTTTTAAGGGTTTTGAAATTTTGAGTTCTAAATGAGGGCTTGGGGTTTATTTGGTTGGGGGAATGGGTGTATAATGACATAAAATCATTATATAACACACCCCAAAAATACACAAAACGCCCCTACAATGATTGGACCATTTTAGACAAGTCAAACTTCACTTAAATTTTTGGAGTTATCGTTAGGGAACAAGTCCGCGTCGCGGAGCTGTTCCCACAAGTTCTTGGAAATTAATTTTAGTCACGGGAGTCCGGATCATGGCTGCATAGAAGAAAAAGACTTTTTTCCTATGCTTGACCAAGTCCGCGACGCGCCAGTGTTTCACCTAGGAACAAAACTTTGCTGCCTTAGGCCCCTTGCTTGGGCAATGTTTGGGTCCTCCTTGGGGACCCTTAGGGTGGTCCCCGGGGATTCTTACTCGGACATTTTGAACCTAAACATGTCCCTATAGGTTCTAAGGTAATCCCCACTGATTTTAGACTCCTAACAATGCACATAAACACATACAACATACAAGGACACAATAGCGCACACACAAGGCTAGTTTCCGAACATCTTGGTCGTTCCTTGACATTTGACTTCAAAACTTCACCAACTGACTTCTTATGCTAATATTCATCATTTTAACTCATAACTAACTAATGAAACACATGCTAAGATCTAGTTTGAACTACTTTGTTTTTAGGGTCGTAACAATTCATAAGATAAAACATTTCAATACCAACATCATACAACCCTAATCAATCCAATCACAACACATATACTTCAATTGAATCACCACTACTAGGTATAAATCATAACAATAGAGTTAAGGTTTGAAGATCACAAAGTCATACCTCTTCCTCTTCCGAAGCCATCATCATGGTCTTACCATCAACTAATCCCAATTCACTCATCAATTGGCATAATAACAATATATGATAGTAATTCACACATTAACCAAGCCAATTGTATCAATACTAGATAATTCAATTCAAGATCACAACCTAGGGTTAAGGAAAAAGGTCATCTTCCACAAACTAGGTAAATTCTTCAAGAAGTATTATAATTGAATCATAATACTTGTTAATCTACTCATAATAACCAAAAGAAATCATAGACAAAGCAATTCATAAGATCAATTTCGTATTGAAAGGAAACCCACATGAAACTCAACTTTTTGAAATCAACTTTAGAAGAACCCTTTGGGGAAAGGAATCCCAAAGGTAAAAGGTTCCCATACCTTGATAATTGATGAAGATTTATGGATAAAACTTGATCTTTTCAGCCCTAGAACCCTCTTAGCCTTGGTCTTCTATGGAGTTTCTTTGAGAGAGAGAAAGAAGAGAAAAGGAAGAGCAATTGGGTTTTGGGAATTATGAGAGTTAAGTGAGGGTTTAGGCTTAGGGTAGGTTATATAGTTAATTAACTAACCTAATTAACCAACCCCTAATCACTAATTAAGACCATAACTAAAATAACTAATTAAATGAATTCATTAAACTTACTAGCAAAATCAGTGGCCTGACCTACGAGACCCCAACCTACGGGTCATAGGTTAGTCGACGACCAGGACCCCCACAGTCGTGTGCAGTACTCGTTTGTGGCTGAGACTTTCCAAAATGGCCTTTTATCCAAAATTACTAAATATTCATCGACGGAGGCATCGACGCCCCGTCGATTCATCCATGCCCCGTCGTCTACACACGTAGGTAGACACTGTCTCATGGCAACTTTTTGGTCAAATTGCAAGGGTGCTCCTCAAGGACCCTTGGTTGGTCCTTGGTGGAGTCGTAACTAGTAATTTAGACTATAAACCAACTCTAATACGTTATGGACACCTTACTACCAAATTCCATCAAATTCCAACTTCTAAAACTTAGTCAAAATGGGTTAGGCACACTAGCAGGAACTAGTTTCCGGATGTAATGGACGTCACTTGACGTTTTGATTCTAAAACTTCATAAATGAATTTTATACACTATTATTGCCCTTAAAACAGTGACACAACCTTTAGACACTCATTATAAACTCTAGAATACGTTTAGACTTTCGGAGTGTTACATTACGTGTTTATTTTATTAGGATTCTATGAGATACTAACTTAAGCATGTCTAAGCCCCTCTTCACTTTGAACACTATGAGATACTCTATTAAGTATGTCAAAATTACTTTATACTCTTGAACACTATGAGTTACTTCATTAAATATTTCTTAGTTCCTTTATTCTTTTGAACACTATGAGATACTTTTCAAGCATGTTTTAGTTTATAGGATATGGAGAATTCTACTAGAAACCTTAACTCAACTACGTGAAGGATTCCATCTGATGAGACCTAACTTTGGGAAAACCCACCCCCTACTACGTAAGAGTTCCCCCTTTAACTCGGATAGTCCTCACATCAACTAGGTGTGGAACTCCTTCATTCTTGGAGTCCGGACCCCTTCTTATGTGCCACTCCATATCATTGTCAATATCCACTTGGAACGAAGCATACACCCCAAGGTTTACCTGTAAAGCCTTTCTTCACACTCATGTCTCATGAAGGAATGTCTGTGACAATCAATCCATGTTCAAGTGATTCTATCACTTTCATCTATTAAGCATTCATAAGGTAGGTTAGGTTAGTATAGGCCTTTCAGCACAATCCAACCTATAAGACTTTTATTCTCTTTTTGACTTTACTCTCAAAGCCTTAGCATCAATAGTTAATCACATTAGCTTCACCCTAAGTCCCTACATATAATGATCACAAACCCGGAACTCAAGTTTTCTTTCTTAATCTATTCTTAATACGTAGATTTCAAGGTATTTTGATCACATCTTTCATTACTAGGCGATTCTAGTCTAAAATGATCATAAAAGTTCAATTCTCACTTTACAAGTCAAAATCAATCATACATAATATAGTCTATTTTGATTCATAATTATATAGTCATAACCTTGGTCAATTACTATACATGACATGATTTAGGAAGATCACCTATGAACCTTCAACTTTGCCTCTTAATGGCATCAACCCACAAACATCACAGTCATAAACGTAGATTAGGGTTTATCGTCGAAATCACATGAAATCATCATAATATAATATGACAATGCTAATACAATCATAATTGGGTAGTATCCACTAGATTGGAATCATAACCACACCCTACCCATGATACAAGCACAACACTAACTAGAATGGGGTTTTTGAATTGACAAGTGGGGAAACTATGGGGTCTCTATGGGTGAAAGAACCCATAGATGATTAAGATTCACATAACTCTTTCAAATCCCTAACAATTCTTGAATTAATGTTGATAAACGACCTAGGTTGCTGACCTCTTCCTTCTCCTTTTCTTCTTATTTTTCACTTCTTAGAGATTGAATATTTGTAGACTAATTTGGGAGTTATAAAATGAATGTATTAATGAGTTAGTTTAAGGTCCTATTAAGCTTATATAGGAGGTAAATTAACTAATCGACCTCCTTAAACCACTAATTAATAACTAACTTACTTTCCAAACCCCCAACTTAAACTAAAATGCTAAAAACATGCAGCACCTACGAACCGTAAGTGGGTCTACTGGGTGTCACTCACCTACGTAGGTGAATTATGAAACTATAAACTCTCAGGAAACTGCAGGCCTTTGTTCCACGACCAAAAGCTACAGGGAGTGTGTGGACCTATGCCCCGTAGGTCCCCAAACGTAGCTCACAAAAATGCAGATTTTTAGGGACGGTTTTTGGGGACTGTTTTTGGGTTCCCTTTCAAGGACCCCTTGGTTGGTCCTTGGGGGGTCGTACCAAAACCTTTAACCCCTAAAAACCCTATCTTAAATTTGAGAACCATTTATTTTGATTTTAATCCTCAAACGACACTCCAAAACTCTTACAAAAGGCTCTAGAACTCACTAGTTCAAGTCATTAATTTCTACGGTGTTACAACGTGACCTACGACTCGTCCTGGTTAGGCGTGGTTTGGGGTCTGCATCTCCGTAAGTTGGCTTTTCATCTACGGAGCCCACCTATGGGGAGTGGAATCATCCCCTAGGTATGGGTCCTATCGTACGTCACTACCTTGAGCAATTTCCTATTGATGTTTACCTACAGGGCGTGGGTCCATCCACGTGGCGCATGTGACATCGTGGGTGACACTTTTACTCAAAACATTCTAAACTCCCCTCTTAACACTATAAGGTATTACAATATCTCTTCCTTGGTAATATTCATCCTCGAATGATGTTCTAGGCACTTCTTAAGGTCACGACTCTAGACTAACGACCCATCATGCATGGAACTCGTCAAAATGGACATGACCAAAGAGGAATCATAAACTCTAAGCTAATCATGTTCAATGCATAACAAGAAAGGTAGGAGCTAATTCTAACAACCTAAAATGCATAAAGTTCTAAATTTCTCATGTTCAAGGAGGAACTGCCATCTTTAAGCTAAAAGCATGCTCATAACAATCTCGTGGAGCCTATATGCAATATATGCTTGTAACATACATCTAAGGAGGTATCTCTCAACTTCAACCCAGTGCATGTTCTAGATCTATTCATCTTATGAAGTCTACATACAATTCCTACTCAATGCACTACAATATGTAGAAAATCAATCATGAAACCTCATTTTCTTTTCAAACACATGTTTTCATGATCATGCATAACATAAGGAAATCATGAAACATGTAAACACACCTAACTCCTCATAAGGAACAAACCATGAGGAACTCATCATCTCAATTCTAAAGGGGTAATATAAGGAAATATGATGAGGACATCATGGCATCTTTTTGGCCTCGGCCTCCCAAGTAGCATCATGTACTAAAACCCTCACTAAGAGATCACTCATTAACACTTCCATGGAAGCAAATTTAACTTGCCGGTCTAATATCTCATATGGGTTTACAAAACACGGACTAAACTTTCCCAAATTCATTACACCTCTCAAGGTGAGAATTTCTTGCAATGTAAATCATTAACATTGAGATCACTCAACGACTTTGATATCTAAGCACAACATATCCCCCTTGGGAGTAAACCTAGGTGGACTTTCTAGGCACCATCTCTTTTAATTCAAAGTACGGATCAAGTTATCACTTAAGCTTTCTCATACATCACACATGATGATTCTAAACCATGGTGAATTATATTACTACCCTTTATAGGAGCCTACTAATTGAACATCTCATGGTATCTTTGTAACACTCCAAAAGTCTAAGACGTGTTCTAGAGCCTAATATGAGTGTCAAAAGGTTATGCCATTGTTTTAAGGTCAATTTTAATGTATATAAGTCATTTAGAAAGATTAGGAATCAAAACATCAAAGAACGTCCATGACGTTCGGAAACTAGTTCAATGAGGTGCTAGTGTGCCTTAGCCTATTTGACTAAGTTTTAGGGGTCGACAAATGATGAAATTTGGTGAAAAGGTGTATAACACGTATTAGAGTTAGTTTATAGTCAAAAAGACTAGGTATTGATCCCCAAGGACCAACCAAGGTCCCTTTAGGAGGACCCTTGCAATTTGTGGCAAAAGCTTTCAAGAGACAGTGTCGACCAACGAGCCCAATCGACGGGGCGCCGATGGCCACCTTCGATGTACACTTAGCCATTTTGGCCAAGGGTACATTTGGGTTAGTATCTGTATCCAACGACAGACCAACAAGACGGTTGGTCCCTTAGTCGTCGATTGACAAATGGGGCGTGGGTCGGGGTGTCGTCTGTCAAGACTGTTTTTGCTTCACATTTTAAGATTAGTTTAGTTAATTAGTTAGGTGGTTAGTTAATTATTTAGGTGCTAAGGGAGGTCTAATTAAGTTAGTTAATGACCTATATAAAGACCCTAACCTAATTAAACTAACCTATGACTTTATAATTCCCAAAACACAATTGCTCTTCCTTCTCTCTTCTTTCTCTCTCCCAAGTAGAAGAACACCATAAAAGACAAGGTCAATTCGTTCTAGGAATGCTAAAGTTCAAGTTTATTTATCAAACTTCATCAATTATTAATGGATGTGATTCCTTTCACCTTTGGGATCTCTTTCCCCAAAGGGTTCCTTCAAACTGATTTCAAAAAGATGAAATTCAAGTGGGTTTACTTCCAATACGAAATTGGTATTGTGAATTGCTTTGTTCATGATATATTTTGGCTATTATGAGTATATTAACATGTATTATTATTCAATTATACTATTTCTTGATGTATTGATCTAATTTGTAGAAGATGGCCTTTTCCCCTTAACCATAGGTTGTGATCTTGAATTGAATTATCTAGTATTGATATAATTGGCTTGGTTAATGTGTGAATTAATATCCTATGATGTTATTATGCTAAGTTGTGAGTATATGGTGATATGTTGTAATCCAATTTTTATAGTTCTTGAGTAATTAACCTAGATTGTGAAGTAGATCATGAATTTGACCTAAGTCTCTAACCTTAGGCTATGAACTAGTGATGGATTGTTGTGTAGTGACCCAATTGACTTTATTATTATGTTGGTTACTATTATGTGATGATATTACACCCATTTTTGGGTTGATAATGATTTGTGAAGGAGATTGGGGTAATTCTTGTGATCTCAATTCTTTACTTTGATTATGATTACTTGTGTTTAGTGATGAAGTTATGTTGAGTATACCTTATAATTAAGATTGATTAGGGTTGGTATGATGTTGAATTGAAATGTCTTCAATTATGGATTGTGAGTGGTTGTCTAAGATGTAAATGTTGTAAGGATGGTAATAACTTACCAATATGCCTTAATATGATGTGAGTATGTAAATGTGTTAACCTCACATGTATGAATTGTAATGAAATGAAAATACTCATGGAATTCTTATTGAGCTATGATGATGATTATATTAGTGATAGACCCTACGACCTAAATTAATCTATGATCATTAATAAAGGCTTAAAGACATTTCAAAAATAGGCTCTAGATTAGCACCGAGTGAACTACAGTGAGGAGTGTTCCTTCCCACATAAGGAAGGTAGGATCACTAACGTACTCATGACATTGGAGACTATAATGTATGAAGCATAAAGAGGGTCCCAACTATATCTCCTAGTTCTTGAACTATGTTGACCCCATAGGAATACTAGCTAGTTTATCCACGTAGTTGTTATGTTCATGTTATGGTACTACCTTGGCAAGTAGTCCACCTTTTTTCTATGTAGGGTTCCATGACACCGGATTCCACATTAGCTTATGTGGTCTATGTAGGTTAAGGAAAGATGTTCCCAAAAGGTAAAAATGAAGTAATGGAATGAACTCTAACTAGGATGACCTAAGGGGCTTAGCTTAGATAGGGGTATGGGACTCTACGTATACATTGCACTACTTAGACTTTAGGGAAGTCTTGGAAAGATGTTCTTATGTATGTATATGCTTATAAAGGTAAATGATATGTATATGATGATCTTACATATTAATGACACTATGTGATTTTGGATACTCTTATGAACATGTGTTTAGTCTCTATTTCTAAAGTTTGATGTTATGAAGTCTTAATGATATACTATGTGAAGTTTGACTTTGGTTATGGTTATTGTTAGGTTTACTTGATTGGGTAAGGTTATGGGGATTTGATTAGTCATTGCACTAGTGGACTTAATGAGGGGTCATGAGTAATGGTCTTGCTTTGGTTATGATGATATGACTTGATGATAGAGTTGTATTGATTATGTGTTCAAGTATGTTGATATGCATGTGACTTGATTATACTTAAGGTTGTTGGTCTTGTAGAGTACATGGTATTGACTTAATGAATATGTATTATTGACTTGTATTGTTTATTGAATGTGCATAAGGCTTTTCAAGTAAAATAGCATGCTTTAATGAAATATCCCTTTTTAACATGATTTTATGTTGTGTGTGCATGTGATCCGATACTTAGTACAAGTGATGTGCTAAGCCCATTTCTTCTTTTTCCCCAACATTTTAGGTTCTGGTCATTGAAAGGTTTCTGATGACTTTTGAAGGAAGACTTGGAATTCTCACTCTCCAAGTTGGGTTGTTCCTCACAATCGGAGGGCAATGCCACTATCAAGCTATTGATCTTGTTCTAGTTATAAGACTTCTAGTTCTTTCCTTTTCATTTGAGTACTAAATATTGTATATCATGTATGTGGCTTTATTATATTG
This sequence comes from Solanum sitiens, assembly GCA_016801875.1. Lineage (NCBI taxonomy): Eukaryota > Viridiplantae > Streptophyta > Magnoliopsida > Solanales > Solanaceae > Solanum > Solanum sitiens. Next base: position 111,012 of record JABWTJ010001156.1, read on the forward strand.
ATGTATGGGCTATGCCCAATTGTTATACTATCGTTAGATGGTTATGAGATGAGACATCCATTTTGAGACTATGTTATATCTTATATATATGTATGTGCAATAAAAGTAGAAGACTATGTAATCTTCTTATACGAAGGGTCTATGTATACTCGATATGAATATAATATGTGTATGCGAGAGGTCTATGTAAACCTCATGATAGTAGAAGAAAAATTTTAAATTCCGCATTTTTAACCTATGAATGTAATGATGTAACTAAAAGGCTAGTATTAGTTCTCTCCAAGGACGACGATGCCTATTACGTCTAGGAAGTGCTCCCCGAATGTGACAATCTTCTAAACACCCTATTTATTAAATGTGTCAAACATACCCCAAAACTGATAATGACTAAGTCAGGTTCTACCATCAATAAAACAATAACAACAATGAAGCCCATTCATACTAAGGACACAACAAAGTCTAACATATTTAGTCTATCAAGTTAGAAACAACAAGCAACACAACAATCTAAATAAATCTTAAAACACATACAAGGAGCAATGTTAGGAGGATACTCCTGTTCACCTCTAGCTTGGAGAGTATAATACCTATTCTTCTTTGGAGCACTCCCACCCAAACCAATCGTACCAGATGAAGGGCAGGGTTGAGACCTTTGAATACATTATAGCACATTATATGTAAACAAACTTTTAAACTTTACGTAGTGAATTGTACTTAGACTTCTCGGATATTATATATAAAGAGTTTACATAGACTCCTCGCATATGAAGTTTACATAGACTCCTCGCATATGAAGTTTACATAGACTTGTCTTTTAGAATAATAAAATCATATAAGAGTCTAAAGTCTCATCTCACATATAAACCATCTAAAAGAATATAAATTCTTGGACGTAGCCAATACAAGAATAATACGCCATTATAGGCTTACATCAATTGTCTCAATGATAAAGGTAAGAATAAAAGCCTCTAAACATAAGCAACATCATATCTAGAGTGGAACATGGAAACATCCCCGAACATGAGGACTCAACAATAACTTGGGAAAATATTAAAGTCATCCTTAAAAATTGGCCACGAACTCTTAAACGACCCGAACCTAAAATATTTGGGGAAAAGGGAGAAATATGGGTTAGTACCATAAGATCTTAAAATGACTTAGGTGAACCTAGAGCCTAACGTGGTTGTCATGATGGTCCAAGGTCTTAAATTGGTCTATAATATTTTATAGCGGCAATGCGTAAGAGTTCAGGTGCATTGGAAGTCAAACGTCAAGGGACGACAAATACATTCAACGACTAAGTCACTTATGTGCCTCATATCTGTCTTATGTGTTTATGTGTGATTCATGAGGTTATGAAGTCCTCAAATAAGTTATTATGGTGTATATAGATAGTGTGTCAAAGTCTCGTGAAGTTTGGAGGTCAAACGTCCAAGAACGTCCATGACGTTCTGAAGATGTGCCTTGAAATGACCTTGTGTGTCTAAGCATGTTTCATCAAGTTTTATGTGTTTGTCTTGGTTAAAATTCAAGTAAGAGGTCCTAAACATGTATACGATCATGATTGGGTTGGAAACGTCCAGGAAAACATCCCCAAGAACCATCCAAGGGTCCTTGAGGATGGACCCTTTAAGAGTGCCCAAGACAGCCCACCAACGGATGGAAATTGACGCCCAGTGGGTCAGTCGACGCCCCGTTAGTGAGGTATCATCGATTGTAACATAGGAGTGGGAGAGGAGAGGCCAAAGACCAGAATCATTCCCAGACCACGGACCAGCAGGACGGTCCGTTGGTCAAAGGACGGGCCATCGATGGTCCCCCAGTCTGTGAGCCTGTTTCCAGCGCAGGTTCACTGTGATGTTAGGGGTGAAGTTGGGAATTCACCCCAAGTCGTATAAAAATTGGAGGACGGTTGTTTTTAGGTGTTTATGGGTATTTTAAGACTATATAAGTCATTAAACTCTCATTTAAATCCTAGCACTAAGATCAAAACCCTTTCCCTCCTAAAGTTTCTCCAAATCATGAGAGCTCAAGGTAAAGATGGAGCTTGAAGATGGAACTTCAATGGAGTTTCTTCTTCAATTATAATTGGGTTCTTCTAATAAGGTATGATAGTTCTTCATCTAAGGCTTGATATCACCTTAGAGCCAATTTCAAATATGATTTTCAAAGATTTCAAAAAGATGAAAAGTCCAATTTCTACTCGAAGTCTTGGGTTCTTGCATGAAACGTTTTCAAACCTTAAGATATGATTTTATTTATGGATAATTGATATTTTCCAATGAAATTCTCCATGAACCCTTGATCTTCTCAAATCTTTAAATTTGACTAAAATATGGATGAATTGATCATGCATTCATATTAATGAATTCATATGTAGATTGTTATAGGCTTTTGATTTATCTATAGATTGTGATTTTATGGTTTATATACTGTTTTGATCAATGGAGTAATGAATACTCTTAGATCTATTGTATGTTAGGCTTATTGAATTGATATTGCTTAATGCTTATAGATTGTAGTGTAGTTTTGTATGAGTTATTGAATAATGTAAGAATTGTATTCAATTAATGTTTAGGTTGTATTAGAGTAATAAATCTATATTGAATTGACCTAGATTTATTGAGTATTATGGTTATTGTATTGAATTGATGTTCATGGCCATTGGTAAGGGCATTATGGTATTGAATTGGATGATTTAGCTTTGGATTGAAGTGGTGAGATAAAATGGGTGGTATGCTGTCCTAACTCTCTTAATATTATGTATATCTATTGTAATTTAGCTCTAGAATTATGTGTGATTGGTATGGTCCACTTATGGTGGCGGTGTTATGTGATTGAAGCCTTTTTGGCATTATTTTAAGTATTACGATGATCATGGCCTTGTCAACACTACTTGAAGTAATATGATGGTTTGTGTAGTTGATTATGTGAAGTATGATCATATCTAACTATATGTGAAGTAATGTGAAAGTATGTGTTTCTTCTATTGATACTATTTAGGTAATCATGTTAGACTATGACTATGTGTTCATGTGTGTAGTCTTAGAATTGATGAATGATTGTTCCTACTTGGCGATATGAGTCTACGATGGTTATATTGATGATGATATAGTAGTGTATAGGATGACTTAAATAATATATTGGTTGTTCCTATGTGAATTATTCTGTGAACAAAGGCTAGCACCGAGTGAGTATGGTAAGGGAAGTAGCTCTAGTTAAAGGATGAGGCTAGAGTACAAAGTAAGCCCTTAATATTCCTTAACCATGTTCCTGCATGGGATGTATCCAAGTTCTACCATTGGCAAGTAGAACACCCTCCATCAGAGTAGGCTACAACTCTAGATTCCATGCTTTGCTACCATGGTCTATGTCGGTTATTGCCTATTCTCATCATGTGGGATACCTGCTGGTATTGAGAAGTTATATGGAGTTTAGGTAGTGGTATGGGATGCTATCTAGACATTGCACAATAGGCTTTGAAGATTCTAGTGAGAGTCCCTAGGTCTTCTCCAAGACCATTACTTGAATGTTCTTATGTGATGAATGTATATTAAATGAACCAAGGAATGTAATGACTTAAGTTAAGATAGCATGTTAAATGAATAAGTACTTATGTAGAGTAGTTAAAGGATGTCTAGTTATGGTGTGAAGGGGGAGTAGGAATGGTGGTTTCCTATCTTACCTAGATGAGTCTTAATAATGATTCTAGTTAAGGAAGTTGATTGATTAAGTCGACATGATCCAAACTTAGGTAAGTCTTAAGGATTACTTAGGTAATCTTGAAGAGGTCAATTATGAACATTCTCTTCTTGAGTTACTTGAGTAGTTCTTTTGATAACCTTTGAAAGGAGAATGTCATATTTTATGAATACTATTGTATTAGGTGAGAATAAATCTATCTTAGGTAGTCTATAGGATACCTTGAGTGTGTGTGAAAGGGATTGTATGGCGGTCGCTTCACAACTCACTCAAGTGAACCTTAGTATCACCTTTGGTAGAAGGATCTCATGTTCATGTGCTTGATGTATTGTAAATGAATGTATCCCATTCTAAGTAGTCTTGAGGATCACTTAGGCATGCTTAGAGAGGGTGTATTAGCGGTATCTCTTTGTGTTGCTTAAGTGAGTATTAGGATAGCTTTTCGTGAGGGAATTACATGTTAACTAGTGTCTAAGGAGACATTAAGTGAGTTCACTGTAACAGTGAAGGAGTTCACTATACAGTGAAGGATTTCACTGGAAAGTGTTCCTTAAAAATGTGAATAATTACTTAAATGATTTCTTATGTGTTTCTAAAGTATTAAATGTTGTTCTTATGCTTATAGTATGATGTTTTAATCAAAATTCATGAAAAGCATGTTATTTACTAAATGTCCCCTTTTCATGGTTTTTGCATGACTTCCATACTTAGTACATCTAATGTGCTAACCCCTTCTTTTTCGCTTTTTGACTAAAGTGTAGGGAATTGAAAGTCTTGATGTGCCATGGAGGAATGATAGGTTCCTAAGGGATGAAGATGAAGTATTGGTGAGTCCTCATCGATTCGAGGACAATATCCACATGTTCCTTTATGTCTTAAGTCTTTACTTTATGTATTGTATGGGCTTAGTCCCAAGTGTTGTATACTCTAACGTTAGATGGTTCAATGGGATGTAGTAAAGGTTTAATATTTTAATGGAAGTCCTCCGCTTGCGTATCGATTATGAAAAGAGTTCTTCGTGTGTGAAGAAAGTTTTAAATTCTTACTCATTTTAGAAGGTTTATTATGCAATGAATGGTACGAGTTGCTCAAGTGAGACTTCTTAAAGTCTCATTTTCCGTGTGACGACTCAAGGATACTCTAACTTCTAGGGTTTACTTGGGGGTCGTTACAAACTTGGTACCAGAGCGTAAGGTTTGGGAGTGTCTTAGTTGTCTCATGAACCACATCTAGTAGAGTCTTGTTCATAATGTGAAGCGCTCCACATTATGAATAGGAGGCTATTGGGTGCTAGGAAAAGTTTCACTTCTTTATTCATCAAATTGTGCCTAAGAGCTTCGTATATGGTGCCTTTCCCTTGTCTCCCTTATGTGTTTGGTCATTTGAGTGTGACTTTATGAAGATTGGGTTGAGGGACAAAAAAGTTGAGATATGAATTATTAGATGAGGTGTGAAAGATGGTGTTAATGACCTTAGGTTGGTTTAGTTACCTTTTGAAAGGTAGTATAGTTTGAAAGAATGACAAGGTATAGAGTTAGAAGTTTAAAGGAAGTGAAGAGATTTGAAAGAGTAATGGTGAGTTTCTCCTTTTAAGGGGGGGATGTAGTGGTTAGATGGTTGAACCTTTGAGAAGTCTTTAGTTTTCATGGACTAGACTTTGGGTGAGAAATTATTAGTAAGGTTTAAGGTGCCTTGAGGTAGTTCTTTGCGGTAGATGTTATGTTGACCTTAGAATGGTTTTCTCCTAAGTGGGGGTGGGGGGGTAGGGGGTGGGGGAGTATGGTGAATAGTATGGTTGTTGGGAGTGAGGTACCCTTAACCTTTCTTTATGTGATTATTCAAGCCCAAAACAAAGAGTTCTTAGTAACTTGATTTATGTAGGAGTGTTTTGTGAAAAATGAGTTCCAAACATTCTCCTTATGATATGCATGAATGGTTGATACTAAATTTCATTAAGTTCTTGCATTATGTATTTTATGAAGCCATGATTATGTTGTAAAAGGTGTTTATATGAAGTTACC
>JABWTJ010001157.1:0-35614 GCA_016801875.1 Solanum sitiens
AAGCGCGCATACCCCTATTTCGACGATTTTTCGTGTGCTATAGTAAACCATATTTTGGGTGATCGGGATCCCGACGTCAAAACTGCCAAAATTATTTGTGGACGTCCGTGAAGACAGTGTGTATGCATCCGGTTGGCCCCCACGGCCATTCCGATCCATTTTCAAGGTCAAAATAGCACCGAATCGCGCATACCCCTATTTCGACGATTTTTCGTGTGCTATAGTAAACTATTTTTTGGGTGATCGGGATCCCGATGTCAAAACTGCCAAAATTATTTGTGGACGTCTGTGAAGACCTTGTCTATGCATCCGGTTGGCCCTCACGGCCATTCCGATCCATTTTGAAGGTCAAAATAGCCCTGAAGCGCGCATACCCCTATTTCGATGATTTTTCGTGTGCTATAGTAGACCATTTTTTGGTTGATCGGGATCCCGACGTCAAAACTGCCAAAATTATTTGTGGACGTCCGTGAAGACCTTGTCTATGCATTCGGTTCGCCCTCACGGCCTTTCCGATCCATTTTCAAGGTCAAAATAGCCCCGAAGCGCGCATACCCCTATTTCGACGATTTTTCGTGTGCTATAGTAAACCATTTTTTGGGTGATTTGGATCCCGACGTCAAAACTGCCAAAATTATTTGTGGACGTCCGTGAAGACCTTGTCTATGCATCCGGTTGGCCCTCACGGCCATTCCGATCCATTTTGAAGGTCAAAATAGCCATGAAGAGAGCATATCCCTATTTCGATAATTTTTCGTGTGCTATAGTAAACCATTTTTTTGGTGATCGGGATCCCAACTTCAAAACTACCACAATTATTTGTGGACGTTCGTGAAGACCTTGTCTATGCATCCGGTTGGTACCCACGGCCATTCCAATCCATTTTCAAGGTCAAAATAGCCCCGAAGCGCGCATACCCCTATTTAGATGATTTATCGTGTGCTATAGTAAACCATTTTTTGGGTGATTGGGATCCCGACGTCAAAACTGCCAAAATTATTTGTGGACGTCCGTGAAGACCTTGTCTATGCATACGGTTGGTCCCCACGGCCATCTTAGATCCAATTTTGAAGGGCAAAATAAGCCCCGAAGCACGATACCCTATTTCGATTCGAAGACGATTTTTTGTGTGCTATAGTAAACCATTTTTTGGTGATTGGATCCCGACGTCAAAAAGACCAATTTAAGTTTGTGGACGTCGTGAAGACACTTTTTCTATGCATACGGTTGGCCCCCACGGATATCGATCCATTTTGAAGGTCAAAATAGTCCACGAACGGCGCATACCCCTATTTCGATTGAGTTTTACTATGCTAAATAGTAACCATTTATTTGCTTGATCGGGATCCCAACGTCAAAAAACTGCCAAAAATTATTTGTGGACGTCGTGAAGGACCTTGTCTATTGTATCCGGTTGGCCCTCACGGCCATTCCAATCCATTTGAAGGTCAAAATAAGCCCTGAAAAGCGCGCATACACCTATTTCGATGTTTTTCGTGTGCTATAGTGAACCAGTTTGGTGATTGATTTCGATGATCCCGACGTCAAAACTTGCCAAAATAATTTGTGGAACGGGTCCCGGGAAGACCGTGTCGATGCATTCGGTTAGGCCCGCACGGCCATTCGATCCATTGTGAAGGTTAAATAAGCCCGAAGCGCGAGACCCCTAGTTCGACGATTTTTCGTGTGCTATGTAAACCTATTTTGGTGATCGGGTTCCCGATGTCAAAAACAATAACAAAAAATTATTTTGTAGACGTCCGGGAAGACATTGTCTATGCTCAGGTTGGCCCCTCACGGCCATTCCGATCCATTTTCAGGTCAAAATAGCCCCGAAGCGCGCATACCCCTATTTCGACGATTTTTCGTGTGCTATAGTAAACCATTTTTTCGGTGATCGGGATCCCGACGTCAAAACTGCCAAAATTATTTGTGGACGTCTGTGAAGACCTTTGCTATGCATCCGGTTGGCCCTCACGGCCATTCCGATCCATTTTCAAGGTCAAAAAAACCCCGAAGCGTGCATACCCCTGTTTTGACGATTTTTCGTGTCCTATAGTGTACCATTTTTTGGGTGATCCGGATCCCGACGTCAAAACTGCCAAAATTAATTTTGGACGTCCGTGAAGACCTTTGCTATGCATCTGGTTGGCCTTCACGGCCATTCCGATCCATTTTCAAGGTCAAAATAGCCCTGAAGCGCGCATACCCCTATTTCGATGATTTTTCGTGTGCTATAGTAAACCATTTTTTGGGTGATAGGGATCCCGACGTCAAAACTGCCAAAATTATTTGTGGACGTCCGTGAAGACCTTGTCTATGCATCCGGTTGGCCCCCACGGCCATTCCGATCCATTTTCAAGGTCAAAATAGCCCCGAAGCGCTCATACCACTATTTCGATGATTTTTCGTGTGCTATAGTAAACCATTTTTTGGGTGATCGGGATCCCGACGTCAAAACTGCCAAAATTATTTGTGGACGTCCGTGAAGACCTTGTCTATGCATCCGATTGGCCCTCACGGCCATTCCGATCCATTTTCAAGGTCAAAATAGCCCCGAAGCGCGTATATCCCTATTTCGACGATTTTTCGTGTGCTATAGTAAACCATTTTTTGGGTGATCGGGATCCCGACGTCAAAACTGCCAAAATTATTTGTGGACATCCGTGAAGACCTTGGCTATGCATACGGTTGTCCCTCACAGCCAATCCGATCCATTTTCAAGGTCAAAATAGCCCCGAAGCGCGCATACCCCCATTTCGACGATTTTTCGTGTCCTATAGCACACCATTTTTTGGGTGATCTGGATCCCGACGTCAAAAGTGCCAAAATTTTTTGTGGACGTCCGTCAAGATGTTGGATATGCATCCGGTCGGCCCTGACGGCCATTCCGACTTATTTTCAAGGTCAAAATAGCCCCGAAGCGCGCATACCCCATTTCGATGATTTTTCGTGTGCTATAAGTACACCATTTTTTGGGTGATCCGGATCCCGACGTCAAAAGTTTATAAAGTTTTTGTGGACGTCCGTCAAGACGTTGGCTATGCATCTGACCTATTTTCAAGGTCAAAATAGCCCCGAAGCGCTCATACCCCCATTTCGACGATTTTTTGTGTGCTATAGCACACCATTTTTTGGGTGATCCGGATCCCGATGTCAAAAGTGCCAATCGAAGTGCGGAAAAATAAAGAAGAATTAGAAAACTTACAAAAACCAAAAGCTCTATTCCATAAGAAGCATAATATTACATAGAGAGAGAGAGAGCATTCAAGAAAATTGTAGTCTAGCCTAATTTTCTTCTGCTTAGAATGAAAAATACTTGAGTCTTATATAGACTCGAAGAGATAACAAAGGAATCTTGAAGCTATCTTCTGATTGGTTGCAGAGGATTACTTTACTGTTCCTTCTCTTTTGCTTTATTTGAAAGCATCTGCTTTTACTTTTGATAAAGTAAAGTTGGTTGTCTTCTTTATCTTTTGATAAAGTCCTTGTCGGCCAATCTTGTCGGCTACGCCTGTTTGTCAATCTTGTCGGCTTTCTTTGTCCTTTCCTGATTAATGTAACAAAGATTCCATCTCTTTGAGACTCCTTTGTTTTTCCTGGATAATTACAATCCTTTTAGGATTTCTATCTGGGAAAACTAGATATTCCGATTTTAATATCTCATCTAGACATTAATCGAAGGGATTAAGATAAGCACTAGCAAGAGCTTTAGGCTTTAACATGTCTCCATTTTCATCACTTTGTGATGAAGCTTCATCAAGAAGTTTTTGGACATCATCTTGGATATCATCATTTTCTAATTCAGACAAGGCTTTTTGCAACCTTTTCTTTAATTCGCTCTTTGAGGGCGAAGGACTATTTGACGAACTTTTCTTCTTTGAAGAAGAATGATCTTCCTTTTTAGCTGGAGACCAGCCCTTGATCTTGATTTCTTTTGATAAGAACTTAATCCTATCGAAATCTGCAACAATAAACGTCCAACTTATAATATAAGATAAACGTTTCTTTATGAAATACTTACAGAGTTTGATATTCTCTGGCAGGGTTGAGATGCCTTCATCGATCTGGAACTGAGTATATTTCTCAGCAAACTGTCGAGGCATAACTTGCTTATTTCCTCCAAACCAATTCCACCATTCGTAGAACCATCTGGGGATGATAGAAGTTGAAACTTCTGGACTGTATTTAACAAACCATGTATGCGTAGTTGGTCTAACGTATAAGAAGTTAATCCAAGCTTCTTTATAGTCATACCAATTGTACGTTTGAGGGTTAAATCTCTTGGAGAGATTGATTGGGGTTTGCAAATGATCTACCGGCCAATTGAACGGTGATAAAATCTTTTTAATTGTAAACTTAGAATAAGCTATGCTGTCAGGGTCTGACTTGTTAGCTAGCTCGTGTTCAATGTCTACAGATCCTGTGTCTACCAGGATGAATTCATAATAACGTCTTGTCTTCAAAGAATTACCAGTGTCAACATAATTTCTTTGATGATAGACGGGCTTTAGGAGATGTTTAATCTCATAGTTTTCATATTCTTTGTCTAAGGCGAGTATGGGAAACACCTGCAAAGATAAAAATTCCAATTTTTCCTTCTCTTTGGATGGAGACTTTGTTTCCATTGGGGAAATGGCTTCAGCAAAACTGGTTGGCTGTTTCATGGCGTAACAGTCACTGGTCTGCTTCTGAGAGAATCTAAGTTCTCCACTTGGGCTTGATGATGAACATTGCTCCTGTTCCTTTTGGAAGGGCTTCTTCATTATCAACAATTTTGAAGAACTACTCTGAGGTAGTTCAGGAGTAATTGGAGGCAGTTGGGCCAACGCCGAATACCTGTTCAAATCAGGCCTTATTTGAGGAATTTCAGGCCTTATAGCAAATGGGCCTGCTGGTTTTGTTGGGCCTCCTGGATTGGGCCTAGCTGGTTGCTTACCCGCTATGGGCCTAACCTGTGGTCTCATTTTTGCCTTGTAAAAATTCTCTGGTTAGAAAATCAGGCAATGAATTATTTTCTCCTTTAATGAATTCGATTTGAAAATCGAAACTAGATAATAAGGCTTGCCACCTAGCAAATATTTGTTTAGAAACAATATTCTTAACATCCTTTTGGAGGATTTCTTTAGCAGATTTACAATCTACCCTAAGCAAAAATTCTTTGTTAACAAGATCATCTTGAAACTTAGTAATGCAAAGAACAATAGCAAGAATTTCTTTTTTAACAGTGCTATAATTCTTTTGTGCAGAATTCCAGATTCCGGAGGTGTAACGAACTAATTGTTCAGAAGAGTCACGGTCTTTCCTTTGTTTAAGGATTCCACCATAACCTATATCTGAAGCATCAGTTTCAACAATCATAAAAAATTCTGGGTTAGAAATACCTAGACAAGGAAGATTTTTAACCATATTCTTTAAAAGAATAACAACATTTGTATGATCATCACTCCAAGGTGAAGGATTCTTTCTTAACCTTTCAAACAAAGGTTTACAGATATGTCTGACTTTTGGGATAAAATCAGCTACATAATTAAGACTTCCTAAGAATCTCTGCAACTGCGTTTTGTCCAAAATAATATCTGGAAATTTATCAGAAAACTCAATGGATCTGCAAATAGGTTTATAGGTACCTTGATAAAGATCATGTCCTAAAAATCTGATTTTTGTTTGAAACAACTTAATCTTTTTAGCACTAACGACTAAGCCATTGTGCTTAATAATTTTATAGAAAACATTTAAATGTTTAAAGTGAGAATCTATGTCCTCAGAAAAGATTAAAACATCGTCAATATAAACTATTGAAAACTGACTGATATTATTGAAGATTGAGTTCATTATATTTTGAAACTCTGAGGGGGCATTCTTAAGCCCAAAAGGCATAACGTTCCATTCAAATTGTCCAAACGGGACATTGAAAGCTGTTTTATATTTATCTTTTTCAGAAATTTGAATTTGCCAGAATCCTGACTTTAAGTCAAATTTGCTGTAAAGATTAGCTTTAAAAGTTCTTTTTAAAAGATCCCTTTTGTTAGGAATCGGATAGCGCATCCATTTTTAAACGGAATTCAAAGGCTTGTAATTAATTACAAGTCTAGGAGATCCTCTTTCTTGCTCAGCTGCATTGTTTACATAAAATGCTGAACAAGACCAAGGTGATTTAGAAGGTTGAATAATTTTATTATTCAAAAGAGTTTGAATTTCTTTTTTACAGATTTCCATAAGTTCATGGTTCATCTGAATAGGTCTAGCTTTTGTAGAGATAGCCTTTTCATCAAATCCATCAATGTATGGTAAATCTATAATATGGGACTTGCGTTCCCAAAAGGTGTTATGAAATTCTGAGCAAATTTCTTTTTCAAAAGTTTTTCCAAGATTGATAATTTTGGTAACCATTCCCGGGGTTTTTAAAATTTGCTCAATTTTCTTAATTTTAATATCTTCCTTGAGAAAACAAATCTGATTGATTTTGAATGCAGTTTGTTGATGCAAAAATTTACTTTCTTCAAGAGAAAGTGTCTTGATAAAAGGAAAGGAAATTTCTTTTCCTAAAATTTTTGTTTTGATTGAATCAAAATCTGAAATATAAGGTTTAATTTGGGTAATAAAAGGTATTCCCAAAATAATGTCCTCATTAATGTTTTTTGTTATGACAAAATCATTAGCAAGGCATATACCGTCATTGCAGATATGAGCATTAGAAAGTTTATAATTTATACAGATACGCTCACCGGTCGCGCTGTATAGCTTGGTAGTTCCCTTCTGGAGGTACTTAGTTGGAATTAAACCTTCGACAATGCAATTACGATCTGCACCACTGTCTAACAAAGCAATTTTGTTAAGTACAAAATTAGAATTAATAACTAACTTAATCATAATGTGAGAACTCTGAGGCCTCACTCTAGTAATCAAATTGATACCTGTTTCTTCTATACCTTTAGGTGAAGAAGGGGCTGAATGATTTGAAAAGTTGTTATCTTCATCTTCATTGTCTGAAGAAGCAATCTCTTTTCCTTTAAGAGATACTTCAGCATCCTTTAGAAATTGCTTTGCTAAAGCATCAATTTCTATTTTGTTAAGTCTTGCCTTAACTTCTTTAACTTCTTCTTTAAGAGAGTTAACTTCTGCACGAAGTTCATTGATAGAAGGTTCTTCCTTCTTGTCTGTGTATCTTCGCATGATATCCTTCATGCTAAAAGGAGTTACATTTCTGGCAACATCTTTTTCTTTCTGCTTAACCACAAGCTTTTGGAGCTCTAAAATATAACTTTTTCGAGCATCATCATCTTTGATGTGTTCGATTGTGTTAAACAAGACTTCTACAGAATCTTCAGACAGAACTCTGATTGATCGATTATCACAAAGACAAAATGCTCCTTGGCAATTGCAATTGTGATCACTATCTTCTGAGTTTTGAGCAACATTGAGGAATTCATCATCCTCAGATTCACTTTTGGAAGAGTAATCAGACTCTGATTCTGATTCTTCTTCGTCTAAAATAGAGAGAAACTTTCCTTTAGTTTCATCATCTATATTAAGAAGATTTATCTTCTTTTTCTTTTTCTTGTTTCTAGAACAATCAGGAGACCTATGTCCTGATTTTCCACAAGTCCAACACTTATCTTCTTGAGAATTGCTGGAAGAAGTTTTCTTACTTCTTTTCTTTTTAGAATAAATCTTCTTCTTAGAAGATCTTCTTTTTGGTGACGATTCTCCAGATCGTTCCTTTTTAGAGATTTTCTTGGCTGAAGGAGGTTTCAGACTAGGAAATCCAAAATCTTGACAAAAGCTTCCAAGCTCATTACTTGAAAATTTCTGATCTTTCTTAAGCTGTTCCTTTAGCTTCAGATCAGTACATAGCTCCATAGCTACGAAATGAATCAAACTAGTAAGGTCACCATAAGTCATTTCTGAATATGGTATCTTACCTTCACAACGATCTCTGATTTTGGATCGAACCTTTTCTGCAAAATGAGGAGGTAATCCGCTAAGGAATCTCTCCTTCCAATAATCATTATTGCAGTCATCTCTTAGCATGACTTTAGTAATAAACATATCTTTATACCACCTAAAATCAGTTAATTTCTTGCAGTATAGATTGTTTAATATCTCCAAGCTCCTGTCTTGAAATAATCGTGGTTCACCCACAAAATGTTTAGCAATGCTGTAGATGAGGGTTGCAGTCGCATCTTCAACTACCTCTATTGTTGAAGTGGTTGTTTCACCTTCTGTCTTAACAACATTGTTGCTTGCAACAGCATTAAAGATTTCATTTCTGTTGTTTTCTGTGAGATAATTGTCCCACCAATTTCTTAAAGTACCTGTAAAGCCTGCAACAATTTTGTTAGCTGCTTGCTTATCAGTAGCACCTTTCCATTTGTAGGCTGTGATGTTCATACCAATTTCCTGGAGTTTGTTATAGATTTGGCCATCAGCCATTCCATCTATATTCCATTCTGTTATACCTGTACCATCTGCCACGCCTTGGGAATGGATGAAGTTTTCCTCAAACTGAAAGTCAGGGAAAGAAGGTCTGGGATAAAAGTTTTTGGAATGTGGAAGTCTATCCTTAATAGCTCCCACCTTATCTCCTTGAGAAATCTTAATTCTCTTGAGTTGATCATTAATCCTTTCTAGGATCTCTGGAGTATTAATGAACTCACTATTTGGTTTAGGGAATTTCTCAGGGGAAAACTCAGTGATTTTAAAAATGGGTTTGGTCTCTAGATTGAAACCAGATTTGGAAGAACTGGGTTTGTTACCAATCGAGCTGGTACCACTGTAATTATACTTTGAATCTTCAATCTGTTTAGAAGCTACATGAAGAACCTGATTAGCATAATTATTCTGTTCGAAGACTTTGTTAATCTCCTCAACTGTAACAATAGATGATTCTTTATTAGCTGAAGGCTTCTTAAAAGGAGCAGCTTTCAAAACATCCTTTCTATAAGGAATGTTTATTCCTTCTAGAGGAGGAGTAACACTTTCGACAACCTTGTCTTTGGTATGCCATCTGTTTACCAACACTTGTAGTGAAGAACTGGCGTCTCCCATTTGGCTTGTACATTCAAACCACTTGAAGAATTCAATTTCTGTTTTGAATCTCTTCATATCTTTGAACCATTTGTCTTTGAACAAGACTCTCTGTTCTCTAGTGTATGTATCCACATACCATGCTCTCTTTAAAGCATGCTTGGGGCTTACCCACCATTTATGAATTTTCTTTTCATTGACAGTAAATCCATCAGTAGATTTGATAACTCCAATGGAATCTTTCTTCTTGTGAGAAGGAGCTTTCATTTCGCTAGGAGTAGGACTACCAGCAAAAGAGGATTCATAATAAACCTTGGGGATGGTCTGGGTAAAGTCAACCCCTCTGAACTTACCAAAATGTTCTGAAACTTCTGTAGTTTCAGACAATTCTTCTTCCTCCCTTTCCCGGGTTTTTGAATAAGAAGGTCTAGCCATAGACATTCTTCTACTTGAAGACGCTTGGCTGAAAGAGTTGGATCTTAAAAACTTAAGGTTAACAGATCCATCTGCAAATTGAAGAACACTTTCTAGGGAAGATGTAGACTGTTTGACTGGAGAGGGTTCGGTGATTGATTCAAATTTCCAACTTTCGTCGGAAAGAATCTCATCCCACTTTAACAGTCTAGGCACAAAAGTGGTGCTATGCTCTTGGTGAGATTCCATAAGCATAGTAACACCTTTAGGACTAGAGTTAATTGCCTTTGGGACAATAGTGGTTTTCATTAGCTTATAATATACCCGATATATTATAGCTAAATCTCTGGTACCTATCTTGGTATTCATATTCTTAGTTTTGACGTTAAGCGTCAAAGTGTCAAGAATATTAGAATCTTCAAGATCTATGGAAAAATTAGGATAACTATTGAAGTAAACTGGCCCATGAGCTAGATTACTTTCTAAGATTCCTAACAGTGAATCATCAAAATTGAGAAGTCTAGCATCTCTAAGCAATAAACAAATAGGGATATTTAATCCTTTACGGAAAAGAGGTTTAACAGCTACTTGCACAAGACCAATATGAAGGAATTTAAATTCTTTCCTATATTTGTCTATATCAGCAGCAATCAACAATTTAATAGTCTCTAAAGAGTTATTAATTGCAGAAGTTGATTCACAAGTTTTTATATTAAAACTCTTAAACAAATTAAAATTACCTATTTGGTAAATCTTATTAAAAGGTTCCTTAGGGATGGACCAATTTTGCAAATTCATATCTTCTTTAGATATAGAGTAATTAACAGAGTTAACAATAGAATTGTTATTCATGATAGAAAGCAGTTGTCTTTAGGCATGAAAGAACTTCAAGGATCACATAAGTAACTAAGATAATTTTAACAAAGATTATCAAATTTAATATACAGATAACAAAGATATGTTAATCCTAACATTCATATAGCATTTATTGTATAGATAAAATTAAAGGTAACAATGATGAAACAATATTGGCTTTGGATATTACTCAACTTAAATCACACATGTTGGATATTACAAGTCTTTGGCAAGTCTAAAAGCAGAACGGAACACCCCAAAGATCGGTTGCCTGCCCCCCTGGGTCTTACCTGGACTTACAGTGATCTCTTCAGAGGCTTACCAAGTTCTCAAGCCGGGAATTAATCGGCACACTAAGACTTATGCAGAGACAAAACCTCAACATGATTTAAGGAAACCTTAGCCCAAAGCTTGTTTTAATCAATATTAACAATAACTTTAACTAATAATAATAAAAGCCATAAAATGCAAGATTAACTTAATCTAAGTTAAAAGTATATTAACAGGATAATAATCTAAGTAAAATCATCCTAGTTCTTAAATGATCACATGATTTCTAACAGCCAAGACAACAGGAAGATTACCTTTAATTTTATCTATACAATAAATGCTATATGAATGTTAGGATTAACATATCTTTGTTATCTGTATATTAAATTTGATAATCTTTGTTAAAATTATCTTAGTTACTTATGTGATCCTTGAAGTTCTTTCATGCCTAAAGACAACTGCTTTCTATCATGAATAACAATTCTATTGTTAGCTCTGATACCATAAAAACGATCGAAGTGCGGAAAAATAAAGAAGAATTAGAAAACTTACAAAAACCAAAAGCTTTATTCCATAAGAAGCATAATATTACATAGAGAGAGAGAGCATTCAAGAAAATTGTAGTCTAGCCTAATTTTCTTCTGCTTAGAATGAAAAATACTTGAGTCTTAAATAGACTCGAAGAGATAACAAAGGAATCTTGAAGCTATCTTCTGATTGGTTGCAGAGGATTACTTTACTGTTCCTTCTCTTTTGCTTTATTTGAAAGCATCTGCTTTTACTTTTGATAAAGTAAAGTTGGTTGTCTTCTTTATCTTTTGATAAAGTCCTTTTCGGCCAATCTTGTCGGCTACGCCTGTTTGTCAATCTTGTCGGCTTTCTTTGTCCTTTCCTAATTAATGTAACAAAGATTCCATCTCTTTGAGACTCCTTTGTTTTTCCTGGATAATTACAATCCTTTTAGGATTTCTATCTGGGAAAACTAGATATTCCGATTTTAATATCTCATCTAGACATTAATCGAAGGGATTAAGATAAGCACTAGCAAGAGCTTTAGGCTTTAACATGTCTCCATTTTCATCACTTTGTGATGAAGCTTCATCAAGAAGTTTTTGGACATCATCTTGGATATCATCATTTTCTAATTCAGACAAGACTTTTTGCAACCTTTTCTTTAATTCGGTCTTTGAGGGCGAAGGACTATTTGACGAACTTTTCTTCTTTGAAGAAGAATGATCTTCCTTTTTAGCTGGAGACCAGCCCTTGATCTTGATTTCTTTTGATAAGAACTTAATCCTATCGAAATCTGCAACAATAAACGTCCAACTTATAATATAAGATAAACGTTTCTTTATGAAATACTTACAGAGTTTGATATTCTCTGGCAGGGTTGAGATGCCTTCATCGATCTGGAACTGAGTATATTTCTCAGCAAACTGTCGAGGCATAACTTGCTTATTTCCTCCAAACCAATTCCACCATTCGTAGAACCATCTGGGGATGATAGAAGTTGAAACTTCTGGACTGTATTTAACAAACCATGTATGCGTAGTTGGTCTAACGTATAAGAAGTTAATCCAAGCTTCTTTATAGTCATACCAATTGTACGTTTGAGGGTTAAATCTCTTGGAGAGATTGATTGGGGTTTGCAAATGATCTACCGGCCAATTGAACGGTGATAAAATCTTTTTAATTGTAAACTTAGAATAAGCTATGCTGTCAGGGTCTGACTTGTTAGCTAGCTCGTGTTCAATGTCTACAGATCCTGTGTCTACCAGGATGAATTCATAATAACGTCTTGTCTTCAAAGAATTACCAGTGTCAACATAATTTCTTTGATGATAGACGGGCTTTAGGAGATGTTTAATCTCATAGTTTTCATATTCTTTGTCTAAGGCGAGTATGGGAAACACCTGCAAAGATAAAAATTCAAATTTTTCCTTCTCTTTGGAAGGAGACTTTGTTTCCATTGGGGAAATGGCTTCAGCAAAACTGGTTGGCTGTTTCATGGCGTAACAGTCACTGGTCTGCTTCTGAGAGAATCTAAGTTCTCCACTTGGGCTTGATGATGAACATTGCTCCTGTTCCTTTTGGAAGGGCTTCTTCATTATCAACAATTTTGAAGAACTACTCTGAGGTAGTTCAGGAGTAATTGGAGGCAGTTGGGCCAACGCCGAATACCTGTTCAAATCAGGCCTTATTTGAGGAATTTCAGGCCTTATAGCAAATGGGCCTGCTGGTTTTGTTGGGCCTCCTGGATTGGGCCTAGCTGGTTGCTTACCCGCTATGGGCCTAACCTGTGGTCTCATTTTTGCCTTGTAAAAATTCTCTGGTTAGAAAATTAGGCAATGAATTATTTTCTCCTTTAATGAATTCGATTTGAAAATCGAAACTAGATAATAAGGCTTGCCACCTAGCAAATATTTGTTTAGAAACAATATTCTTAACATCCTTTTGGAGGATTTCTTTAGCAGATTTACAATCTACCCTAAGCAAAAATTCTTTGTTAACAAGATCATCTTGAAACTTAGTAATGCAAAGAACAATAGCAAGAATTTCTTTTTTAACAGTGCTATAATTCTTTTGTGCAGAATTCCAGATTCCGGAGGTGTAACGAACTAATTGTTCAGAAGAGTCACGGTCTTTCCTTTGTTTAAGGATTCCACCATAACCTATATCTGAAGCATCAGTTTCAACAATCATAAAAAATTCTGGGTTAGAAATACCTAGACAAGGAAGATTTTTAACCATATTCTTTAAAAGAATAACAGCATTTGTATGATCATCACTCCAAGGTGAAGGATTCTTTCTTAACCTTTCAAACAAAGGTTTACAGATATGTCTGACTTTTGGGATAAAAGTCAGCTACATAATTAAGACTTCCTAAGAATCTCTGCAACTGCGTTTTGTCCAAAATAATATCTGGAAATTTATCAGAAAACTCAATGGATCTGCAAATAGGTTTATAGGTACCTTGATAAAGATCATGTCCTAAAAATCTGATTTTTGTTTGAAACAACTTAATCTTTTTAGCACTAACGACTAAGCCATTGTGCTTAATAATTTTATAGAAAACATTTAAATGTTTAAAGTGAGAATCTATGTCCTCAGAAAAGATTAAAACATCGTCAATATAAACTATTGAAAACTGAATGATATTATTGAAGATTGAGTTCATTATATTTTGAAACTCTGAGGGGGCATTCTTAAGCCCAAAAGGCATAACGTTCCATTCAAATTGTCCAAACGGGACATTGAAAGCTGTTTTATATTTATCTTTTTCAGAAATTTGAATTTGCCAGAATCCTGACTTTAAGTCAAATTTGCTGTAAAGATTAGCTTTAAAAGTTCTTTTTAAAAGATCCCTTTTGTTAGGAATCGGATAGCGAATCCATTTTAAAACGGAATTCAAAGGCTTGTAATTAATTACAAGTCTAGGAGATCCTCTTTCTTGCTCAGCTGCATTGTTTACATAAAATGCTGAACAAGACCAAGGTGATTTAGAAGGTTGAATAATTTTATTATTCAAAAGAGTTTGAATTTCTTTTTTACAGATTTCCATAAGTTCATGGTTCATCTGAATAGGTCTAGCTTTTGTAGAGATAGCCTTTTCATCAAATCCATCAATGTATGGTAAATCTATAATATGGGACTTGCGTTCCCAAAAGGTGTTAGGAAATTCTGAGCAAATTTCTTTTTCAAAAGTTTTTCCAAGATTGATAATTTTGGTAACCATTCCCGGGGTTTTTAAAATTTGCTCAATTTTCTTAATTTTAATATCTTCCTTGAGAAAACAAATCTGATTGATTTTGAATGCAGTTTGTTGATGCAAAAATTTACTTTCTTCAAGAGAAAGTGTCTTGATAAAAGGAAAGGAAATTTCTTTTCCTAAAATTTTTGTTTTGATTGAATCAAAATCTGAAATATAAGGTTTAATTTGGGTAATAAAAGGTATTCCCAAAATAATGTCCTCATTAATGTTTTTTGTTATGACAAAATCATTAGCAAGGCATATACCGTCATTGCAGATATGAGCATTAGAAAGTTTATAATTTATACAGATACGCTCACCGGTCGCGCTGTATAGCTTGGTAGTTCCCTTCTGGAGGTACTTAGTTGGAATTAAACCTTCGACAATGCAATTACGATCTGCACCACTGTCTAACAAAGCAATTTTGTTAAGTACAAAATTAGAATTAATAACTAACTTAATCATAATGTGAGAACTCTGAGGCCTCACTCTAGTAATCAAATTGATACCTGTTTCTTCTATACCTTTAGGTGAAGAAGGGGCTGAATGATTTGAAGAGTTGTTATCTTCATCTTCATTGTCTGAAGAAGCAATCTCTTTTCCTTTAAGAGATACTTCAGCATCCTTTAGAAATTGCTTTGCTAAAGCATCAATTTCTATTTTGTTAAGTCTTGCCTTAACTTCTTTAACTTCTTCTTTAAGAGAGTTAACTTCTGCACGAAGTTCATTGATAGAAGGTTCTTCCTTCTTGTCTGTGTATCTTCGCATGATATCCTTCATGCTAAAAGGAGTTACATTTCTGGCAACATCTTTTTCTTTCTGCTTAACCACAAGCTTTTGGAGCTCTAAAAGATAACTTTTTCGAGCATCATCATCTTTGATGTGTTCGATTGTGTTAAACAAGACTTCTAAAGAATCATCTATTGTTACAGTTGAGGAGATTAACAAAGTCTTCGAACAGAATAATTATACTAATCAGGTTCTTCATGTAGTTTCTAAACAGATTGAAGATTCAAAGTATAATTACAGTGGTACCAGCTCGATTGGTAACAAACCCAGTTCTTCCAAATCTGGTTTCAATCTAGAGACCAAACCCATTTTTAAAATCACTGAGTTTTCCCCTAAGAAATTCCCTAAACCAAATAGTGAGTTCATTAATACTCCAGAGATCCTAGAAAGGATTAATGATCAACTCAAGAGAATTAAGATTTCTCAAGGAGATAAGGTGGGAGCTATTAAGGATAGACTTCCACATTCCAAAAACTTTTATCCCAGACCTTCTTTCCCTGACATTCAGTTTGAGGAAAACTTCATGCATTCCCAAGGCGTGGCAGATGGTACAGGTATAACAGAATGGAATATAGATGGAATGGCTGATGGCCAAATCTATAACAAACTCCAGGAAATTGGTATGAACATCACAGCCTACAAATGGAAAGGTGCTACTGATAAGCAAGCAGCTAACAAAATTGTTGCAGGCTTTACAGGTACTTTAAGAAATTGGTGGGACAATTATCTCACAGAAAACAACAGAAATGAAATCTTTAATGCTGTTGCAAGCAACAATGTTGTTAAGACAGAAGGTGAAACAACCACTTCAACAATAGAGGTAGTTGAAGATGCGACTGCAACCCTCATCTACAGCATTGCTAAACATTTTGTGGGTGAACCACGATTATTTCAAGACAGGAGCTTGGAGATATTAAACAATCTATACTGCAAGAAATTAACTGATTTCAGGTGGTATAAAGATATGTTTATTACTAAAGTCATGCTAAGAGATGACTGCAATAATGATTATTGGAAGGAGAGATTCCTTAGCGGATTACCTCCTCATTTTGCAGAAAAGGTTCGATCCAAAATCAGAGATCGTTGTGAAGGTAAGATACCATATTCAGAAATGACTTATGGTGACCTTACTAGTTTGATTCATTTCGTAGCTATGGAGATATGTACTGATCTGAAGCTAAAGGAACAGCTTAAGAAAGATCAGAAATTTTCAAGTAATGAGCTTGGAAGCTTTTGTCAAGATTTTGGATTTCCTAGTCTGAAACCTCCTTCAGCCAAGAAAATCTCTAAAAAGGAACGATCTGGAGAATCGTCACCAAAAAGAAGATCTTCTAAGAAGAAGATTTATTCTAAAAAGAAAAGAAGTAAGAAAACTTCTTCCAGCAATTCTCAAGAAGATAAGTGTTGGACTTGTGGAAAATCAGGACATAGGTCTCCTGATTGTTCTAGAAACAAGAAAAAGAAAAAGATTTTTCGTGTGCTATAATAAACCATTTTTTGGGTGATCGGGATCCCGACGTCAAAACTACCAAATTTATTTGTGGACGTCCGTGAAGACCTTGTTTATGCATCCAGTTGGCCCCCACGGCCATTCCGATCCATTTTCAAGGTCAAAATAGCCCCGAAGCGCGCATACCCCTCTTTCGACGATTTTTCGTGTGCTATAGTAAACCATTTTTTGGGTGATCCTGATCCTGACGTCAAAACTGCCACAATTATTTGTGGACGTCTTTGAAGACCTTGTCTATGCATCTGGTTGGACCTCACGGCCATTCCGATCCATTTTCAAGGTCAAAATAGCCCCGAAGCGCGCATACCCCTATTTCGATGATTTTTCGTGTGCTATAGTAAACCATTTTTTGGGTGATCGGGATCCCGACGTCAAAACTGCCAAAATTATTTGTGGACGTCCGTGAAGACCTTGTCTATGCATCCGGTTGGCCCCACGGCCATTCCAATCCATTTTGAAGGTCAAAATAGCCCCGAAGCGCGCATACAACTATTTCGACGATTTTTCGTGTGTTATAGTAAACCATTTTTTGGGTGATCGGGATCCCGACGTCAACTGCCAAAATTATTTGTGGACGTCCGTGAAGACCTTGGCTATGCATACGGTTGGCCCTCACGGCCATTCCAATCAATTTTAAAGGTCAAAATAGCCCCGAAGCGCGCATACCCCTATTTCGATGATTTTTCGTGTGCTATAGTAAACCATAATTGGGTGATCAAGATCCCGACGTCAAAACTGCCAAAATTATTTGTGGCCGTCCGTGAAGACCTTGTCTATGCATCCGTTTGGCCCTCACGGCCATTCCGATCCATTTTCAAGGTCAAAATAGCCCCGAAGCGCGCATACCCCTATTTCGATAATTTTTCGTGTGCTATAATAAACCATTTTTTGGGTGATCGGTATACCGACGTCAAAAATGCCAAAATTATTTGTGGACGTCCCTGAAGACCTTGTCTATGCATCCGGTTGGCCCTCACAGCCATTCCGATCCATTTTCAAGGTCAAAATAGCCCCGAAGCGCGCATACCCCGATTTTGACGATTTTTCGTGTGCTATAGTAAACCATTTTTTGGGTGATCGGGATCCCGATGTCAAAACTGCCAAAATTATTTGTGGACGTCCGTGAAGACCTTGTTTATGCATCCGATTTGCCCTCACGGCCATTCCGATTTACTTTCAACGTCAAAATAGCCCCGAAGCGCGCATACCCCTATTTCAACGATTTTTCGTGTGCTATAGTAAACCATTTTTTGGGTGATCAGGATCCCGACGTCAAAATTGCCAAAATTATTTGTGGACGTCCGTGAAGACCTTGGCTATGCATCCGATTGGCCCTCACAGCCATTTCGATCCATTTTCAAGGTCAAAATAGCCCCGAAGCGCGCATACCCCTATTTCGATGATTTTTCGTGTGCTATAGTAAACCATTTTTTGGGTGATCGGGATCCCGACGTCAAAACTGCCAAAATTATTTGTGGACGTCCGTGAAGACCTTGGCTATGCATACGGTTGGCCCTCACGGCTATTCAAATCCATTTTAAAGGACAAAATAGCCCCGAAGCGCGCATACCCCTATTTCGACGATTTTTCGTGTGCTATAGTAAACAATTTTTTGGGTGATCGGGATCCCGACGTCAAAACTGCCAAAATTATTTGTGGACGTCCGTGAAGACCTTGGCTATGCATCCGGTTGGCCCTCACGGCCATTCCGATCCATTTTCAAGGTCAAAATAGCACCGAAGCGCGCATACCCCTATTTCGATGATTTTTCGTGTGCTATAGTAAACCTTTTTTTGGGTGATCGGGATCCCGACGTCAAAACTGCCAAAATTATTTGTGGACGTCCGTGAAGACCTTGGCTATGCATACGGTTGGCCCTCACGGCTATTCAAATCCATTTTAAAGAACAAAATAGCCCCGAAGCGCGCATACCCCTATTTCGATGATTTTTCATGTGCTATAGTAAACCATAATTGAGTGATCGGGATCCCGATGTCAAACCTGCCAAAATTATTTGTGGACGTCCGTGAAGACCTTGGCTATGCATCCGGTTGGCCCTCACGGCTATTCCGATCCATTTTGAAGGTCAAAATAGCACCGAAGCGCGCATACCCTTATTTCGATGATTTTTCGTGTGCTATAGTAAACCATTTTTTGGGTGATCGGGATCCCGACGTCAAAACTGCCAAAACTATTTGTGGACGTCCCTGAAGACCTTTTCTATGCATCCGGTTGGCCCTCACGGCCCTTCCGATCCATTTTCAAGGTCAAAATAGCCCCGAAGCGCGCATACCCCTATTTCGACGATTTTTCGCGTGCTATAGTAAACTATTTTTTGGGTGATCGGGATCCCGACGTCAAAACTGCCAAAATTATTTGTGGACGTCCGTGAAGACCTTGGCTATGCATACGGTTGGCCCTCACGGCTATTCAAATCCATTTTAAAGGACAAAATAGCCCCGAAGCGCGCATACCCCTATTTCGACGATTTTTCGTGTGCTATAGTAAACAATTTTTTGGGTGATCGGGATCCCGACGTCAAAACTGCCAAAATTATTTGTGGACGTCCGTGAAGACCTTGGCTATGCATCCGTTGGCCCTCACGGCCATTCCGATCCATTTTCAAGGTCAAAATAGCCCCGAAGCGCGCATACCCCTATTTCGACGATTTTTCGTGTGCTATAGTAAACCATTTTTTGGGTGATCGGGATCCCAACATCAAAACTGCCAACATTATTTGTGGACGTTCGTGAAGACCTTGTCTATGCATCCGGTTGGCCTCACGGCCATTCCGATCCTTTTTCAAGGTCAAAATAGCCCCGAAGCGCGCATACCCCTATTTCGACGATTTTTCGTGTGCTATAGTAAACTATTTTTGGGTGATTGGGATCCCGATGTCAAAACTGCCAAAATTATTTGTGGACGTTCGTGAAGACCTTGGCTATGCATACGGTTGGCCCTCACGGCCATTCCAAACCATTTTCAAGGTCAAAATAGCCCCGAAGCGCGCATACCCCTATATCGACGATTTTTCGTGTGCTAAGTAAACCATTTTTTGGGTGATTGGGATCCCGACGTCAAAACTGTCAAAATTATTTGTGGACGTCCGTGAAGACCTTGGCTATGCATACGGTTGGCCCTCACGGCCATTCCAATCAATTTTAAAGGTCAAAATAGCCCCGAAGCGCGCATACCCCTATTTCGATGATTTTTCGTGTGCTATAGTAAACCATAATTGGGTGATCGGGATCCCGACGTCAAAACTGCCAAAATTATTTGTGGACGTCCGTGAAGACCTTGTCTATGCATCCGGTTGGCCCTCACGGCCATTCCGATCCATTTTCAGTGTCAAAATAGCCCCGAAGCGCGCATACCCCTATTTCGATGATTTTTCGTGTGCTATAGTAAACCATTTTTTAAGTGATCGGGATCCCGACGTCAAAACTGCCAAAATTATTTGTGGACGTCCCTGAAGACCTTGTCTATGCATCCGGTTGGCCCTCACGGCCATTCCAATCCATTTTCAAGGTCAAAATAGCCCCGAAGTGCGCATACCCCGATTTCGATGATTTTTCGTGTCCTATAGTAAACCATTTTTTGGGTGATCGGGATCTCGACGTCAAAACTGCCAAAATTATTTGTGGACGTCCCTGAAGACCTTGTCTATGCATCCGGTTGGCCCTCACGGCCATTCCGATCCATTTTCAAGGTCAAAATAGCCCCGAAGCGCGCATACCCCGATTTTGATGATTTTTCGTGTGCTATAGTAAACCATTTTTTGGGTGATCGGGATCCCGACGTCAAAACTGCCAAAATTATTTGTGGACGTCCGTGAAGACCTTGTCTATGCATCCGGTTGTCCCTCACGTCCATTCCGATCAACTTTCAAGGTCAAAATAGCCCTGAAGCGCGCATACCCCTATTTCGACGATTTTTCGTGTGCTATAGTAAACCATTTTTTGGGTGATCGGGATCCCGACGTCAAAATTGCCAAAATTATTTGTGGACGTCCGTGAAGACCTTGTCAATGCATCCGGTTGGTCCTCACGGCCATTCCGATCCATTTTCAAGGTCAAAATAGCCCCGAAGCGCGCATAACCCTATTTCGATGATTTTTCTTGTGCTATAGTAAACCATTTTTTGGGTGATCAGGATCCCGACGTCAAAACTGCCAAAATTATTTGTGGTCGTCCGTGAAGACCTTGGGTATGCATACGGTTGGCCCTCACGGCCATTCCGATCCATTTTCAAGGTCAAAATAGCCCTGAAACGCGCATACCCCTATTTCGACGATTTTTCGTGTGCTATAGTAAACCATTTTTTGGGTGATCGGGATCCCGACGTCAAAACTGCCAAAACGTAGTTGTGGACGTCCGTGAAGACCTTGTCTATGCATCCGATTGGCCCTCACGGCCATTCCAATTTATTTTGAAGGTCAAAATAGCCCCGAAGCGCGCATACCCCTATTTCGACGATTTTTCATGTGCTATAGTAAACCATTTTTTGGGTGATCGGGATCCCGACGTCAAAACTGCCAAAATTATTTGTGGACGTCCGTGAAGACCTTGGCTATGCATACGGTTGGCCCTCACGGCCATTCCGATCCATTTTCAAGGTCAAAATAGCCCCGAAGCGCGCATACCCCTATTTCGATGGATCTTCCTAGTGATATGCGGGACAAACATCGTTCTAAGTTGTCCAAGTTGCCAAGAAAGAGTTCCTTTGCACGAGTAAGAAACCGATGTATTTACACGGGTCGCCCTCGTTCCGTATATGAGTTCTTCCAAATTTCTCGTATCCTTTTTCGTGGATTAGCATCTCGAGGTCCTTTGATGGGCATAAAGAAATCGTCTTGGTAGAAACCACCAAACCAATAGAACAAGGGTTCGTTCCGCAGCAGGTCTACAAGCAAGGTAAGTAGGTCCATTACCAGAGTAAACCATTTTTTTGGTGATCGAGATCTCGACGTCAAAACTGCCAAAATTATTTGTGGACTTCCGTGAAGACCTTATCTATGCATCCGGTTGGCCCTCACGGCCATTCCGATCCATTTTCAAGGTCAAAATAGCCCCGAAGCGCGCATATCCCTATTTCGACGATTTTTCGTGTGCTATAGTAAACCATTTTTTGGATGATCGGGATCCCGACGTCAAAACTGCCAAATTTATTTGTGGACGTTCGTAAAGACCTTGTTTATGCATCCGGTTGGCCCTCACGGCCATTCCGATCCATTTTCAAGGTCAAAATAGCCCTGAAGCGCGCATACCCCTATTTCGATGATTTTTCGTGTGCTATAGTAAACTATTTTTTGGGTGATCGAGATCCCGACGTCAAAACTGCCAAAATAATCTGTGGACGTACGTGAAGACCTTATCTATTCATCCGGTTGGCCCTCACGGCCATTTCGATCCATTTTCAAGGTCAAAATAGCCTCGAAGCACGCATACCCCTATTTCGACAATTTTTCGTGTGCTATAGTAAACCAATTTTTGGGTGATCGGGATCCCGATGTCAAAACTGCCAAAATTATTTGTGGACATCCGTTAAGACCTTGGTTATTCATCCTATTGGCCTTCACGGCCATTCCGATCCATTTTCAAGGTCAAAATAGCCCCGAAGTACGCATACCCCTATTTCGACGATTTTTCGTGTGCTATAGTAAACCATTTTTTGGGTAATTGGGATCCCGACGTCAAAACTGCCAAAATTATTTGTGGACGTCCGTGAAGACCTTGTCTATGCATCCGGTTGGCCCTCACGGCCATTCCGATCCATTTTAAAGGTCAAAATAGCCCCGAAGCGCGCATACCCCTATTTCGATGATTTTTCGTGTGTTATAGTAAACCATTTTTTGGGTGATCGGGATCCCGACGTCAAAACTGCCAAAATTATTGAAGACCTTGTCTATGCATCCAGTTGGTCCTCACGGCCATTCCGATCCATTTTCAAGGTCAAAATAGCCCCGAAGCGCGCATAACCCTATTTCGACGATTTTTCGTGTGCTATAGTAAACCATTTTTTTGGTGATCGGGATCCCGATGTCAAAACTGCCAAAATTATTTGTGGACGTTCGTGAAGACCTTATCTATGCATCCGGTTGTCTATCACGTCCATTCCGATCCATTATCAAGGTCAAAATAGCCCCGAAGCGCGCATACCCCTATTTCGATGATTTTTCGTGTGCTATAGTAAACCATTTTTTGGGTGATCGGGATCCCGACGTCAAAACTGCCAAAATTATTTGTGGACATCCGTGAAGACCTTATCTATGCATCCGATTGTCCCTCACGTCCATTCCTATCCATTATCAAGGTCAAAATAGCCCCGAAGCGCGCATCCCCTATTTCGACGATTTTTTGTGTGCTATAGTAAACCATTTTTTGGGTGATCGGGATCCCGACGTCAAAACTGCCAAAATTATTTGTGGACAATCCAATGAAGACCCTTGGCTATGCATCCGGTTGGCCCTCACGGCCAGGCCGATCGCATTTTAAAGGTCAAAATAGGCCCGCGAGCGCGCATACCCCTATTTCGATGATTTTTCGTGTGTTATAGTAAACCATTTTTTGGGTGATCGGGATCCCGACGTCAAAATTGCCAAAATTATTTGTGGACGTCCGTGAAGACCTTGTCTATGCATCCGGTTGTCCCTCACGTCCATTCCAATCAACTTTCAAGGTCAAAATAGCCCTGAAGCGCGCATACCCCTATTTCGACGATTTTTCGTGTGCTATAGTAAACCATTTTTTGGGTGATCGGGATCCCGACGTCAAAACTGCCAAAATTATTTATGGTCGTCCGTGAAGACCTTATATATGCATCCGGTTGTCCCTCACGGCCATTCCGATCCATTTTCAAGGTCAAAATAGCCTTGAAACGCGCATACCCCTATTTCGATGATTTTTCGTGTGCTATAGTAAACCATTTTTTGGGTGATCGGGATCCCGACGTCAAAACTGCCAAAATTAGTTGTGGACGTCCGTGAAGACCTTGGCTATGCATCCGGTTTGCCCTCACGGCCATTCCGATCCATTTTAAAGGTCAAAATAGCCCCGAAGCGCGCATACCCCTATTTCGATGATTTTCGTGTGTTATAGTAAACCATTTTTTGGGTGATCGGGATCCCGACGTCAAAACTGCCAAAATTATTTATGGACATCCGTGAAGACCTTATCTATGCATCCGATTGTCCCTCACGTCCATTCCTATCCATTATCAAGGTCAAAATAGCCCCGAAGCGAGCATACCCCTATTTCGACGATTTTTCGTGTGCTATAGTAAACCATTTTTTGGGTGATCGGGATCCCGACGTCAAAACTGCCAAAATTATTTGTGGACGTCCGTAAAGACCTTGGCTATGCATCCGGTTGGCCCTCACGGCCATTCCGATCCATTTTAAAGGTCAAAATAGCCCCGAAGAGCGCATACCCCTATTTCGATGATTTTTCGTGTGTTATAGTAAACCATTTTTTGGGTGATCGGGATCCTGACGTCAAAACTGCCAAAATTATTTGTGGACGTCCGTGAAGACCTTGTCTATGAATCCGGTTGTCCCTCACGTCCATTCCGATCAACTTTCAAGGTCAAAATAGCCCTGAAGCGCGCATACCCCTATTTCGACGATTTTTCGTGTGCTATAGTAAACCATTTTTTGGGTGATCGGGATCCCGACGTCAAAACTGCCAAAATTATTTATGGTCGTTCGTGAAGACCTTATCTATGCATCCGGTTGTCCCTCACGGCCATTCCAATCTATTTTCAAGGTCAAAATAGCCTTGAAACGCGCATACCCCTATTTCGATGATTTTTCGTGTGCTATAGTAAACCATTTTTTGGGTGATCGGGATCCCGACGTCAAAACTGCCAAAATTAGTTGTGGACATCCGTTAAGACCTTGGGTATGCATACAGTTGGCCCTCACGGCCATTCCGATCCATTTTCAAGGTCAAAATAGCCCTGAAACGCGCAGACCCCTATTTCGACGATTTTTCGTGTGCTATAGTAAACCATTTTTTGGGTGATCGGGATCCCGACGTCAAAACTGCCAAAAAGTAGTTGTGGACGTCCGTGAAGACCTTGTCTATGCATCCGATTGGCCCTCATGGCCATTCCAATTTATTTTGAAGGTCAAAATAGCCCCGAAGCGCGCATACCCCTATTTCGACGATTTTTCGTGTGCTATAGTAAACCATTTTTTGGGTGATCGGGATCCCGATGTCAAAACTGCCAAAATTATTTGTGTACGTCCGTGAAGACCTTGGCTATGCATACGGTTGGCCCTCACGGCCATTCTGGTCCATTTTCAAGGTCAAAATAGCCCCGAAGCGCGCATACCCCTATTTCGATGATTTTTCGTGTGCTATAGTAAACCATTTTTTTGGTGATCGAGATCTCGACGTGAAAACTGCCAAAATTATTTCGTGAAGACCTTATCTATGCATCCGGTTGGCCCTCACGGCTTCCGATCCATTTTCAAGGTCAAAATAGCCCCGAAGCGCGCATATCCCTATTTCGACGATTTTTTGTGTGTTATAGTAAACCATTTTTTGGATGATCGGGATCCCGATGTCAAAACTGCCAAAATTATTTGTGGACGTTCGTGAAGACCTTGTTTATGCATCCGGTTGCCCTCACGGCCATTCCGATCCATTTTCAAGGTCATAATAGCCCTGAAGCGCGCATACCCCTATTTCGATGATTTTTCGTGTGCTATAGTAAACCATTTTTTGGGTGATCGGGATCCCGACGTCAAAACTGCCAAAATAATCTGTGGACGTCCGTGAAGACCTTCTCTATGCATCCGGTTGGCCCTCACGGCCATTCCGATCCATTTTCAAGGTCAAAATAGCCTCGAATCGCGCATACCCCTATTTCGACGATTTTTCGTGTGCTATAGTAAACCAATTTTTGGGTGATCGGGATCCCGATGTCAAAACTGCCAAAATTATTTGTGGACATCCGTTAAGACCTTGGTTATGCATCCGGTTGGCCTTCACGGCCATTCCGATCCATTTTCAAGGTCAAAATAGCCCCGAAGTGCGCATACCCCTATTTCGACGATTTTTCATGTGCTATAGTAAACCATTTTTTGGGTGATTGGGATCCCGACGTCAAAACTGCCAAAATTATTTGTGGACGTCCGTGAAGACCTTGTCTATGCATCCGGTTGGCCCTCACAGCCATTCTGATCCATTTTCAAGGTCAAAATAGCCCCGAAGCGCGCATACCCCTATTTCGACGATTTTTCGTGTGCTAAGTAAACCATTTTTTGGGTGATCGGGATCCCGAGTCAAAACTGCCAAAATTATTTGTGGACGTCCGTGAAGACCTTGGCTATGCATACGGTTGGCCCTCACGGCCATTCCGATCCATTTTAAAGGTCAAAATAGCCCCGAAGCGCGCATACCCCTATTTCGATGATTTTTCGTGTGTTATAGTAAACAATTTTTTGGGTGATCGGGATCCCGACGTCAAAATTGCCAAAATTATTTGTGGACGTCCGTGAAGACCTTGTCTATGCATCCGGTTGTCCCTCATGTCCATTCCGATCAACTTTCAAGGTCAAAATAGCCCTGAAGCGCGCATACCCCTAGTTCGATGATTTTTCGTGTGCTATAGTAAACCATTTTTTGGGTGATCGGGATCCCAACGTCAAAACTGCCAAAATTAGTTATGGTCGTCCGTGAAGACCTTATCTATGCATCCGGTTGTCCCTCACGGCCATTCCCATCCATTTTCAAGGTCAAAATAGCCCTGAAACGCGCATACCCCTATTTCGATGATTTTTCGTGTGCTATAGTAAACCATTTTTTGGGTGATCGGGATCCCGACGTCAAAACTGCCAAAATTAGTTGTGGACGTCCGTGAACACCTTGGCTATGCATCCGGTTGGCCCTCACGGCCATTCCGATCCATTTTAAAGGTCAAAATAGCCCTGAAGCGCGCATACCCCTATTTCGATGATTTTTCGTGTGTTATAGTAAACCATTTTTTGGGTGATCGGGATCCCAATGTCAAAACTGCCAAAATTATTTGTGGACGTCCGTGAAGACCTTGTATATGCATCCGGTTGGTCCTCACGGCCATTCCCATCCATTTTCAAGGTCAAAATAGCCCTGAAACGCGCATACCCCTATTTCGATGATTTTTCGTGTGCTATAGTAAACCATTTTTTGGGTGATCGGGATCCCGACGTCAAAACTGCCAAAATTATTTGTGGTCGTCCGTTAAGACCTTGGGTATGCATACAGTTGGCCCTCACGGCCATTCCGATCCATTTTCAAGGTCAAAATAGCCCTGAAACGCGCATACCCCTATTTCGACGATTTTTCGTGTGCTATAGTAAACCATTTTTTGGGTGATCGGGATCCCGACGTCAAAACTGCCAAAAAGTAGTTGTGGACGTCCGTGAAGACCTTGTCTATGCATCCGATTGGCCCTCACGGCCATTCCAATTTATTTTGAAGGTCAAAATAGCCCCGAAGCGTGCATACCCCTATTTCGACGATTTTTCGTGTGCTATAGTAAACCATTTTTTGGGTGATCGGGATGCCGACGTCAAAACTGCCAAAATTATTTGTGTACGTCCGTGAAGACCTTGTGTATGCATACGGTTGGCCCTCACGGCCATTCTGGTCCATTTTCAAGGTCAAAATAGCCCCGAAGCGCGCATACCCCTATTTTGATGATTTTTCGTGTGCTATAGTAAACCATTTTTTTGGTGATCGAGATCTCGACGTGAAAACTGCCAAAATTATTTGTGGACGTCCGTGAAGACCTTATCTATGCATCCGGTTGGCCCTCACGGCTACCGATCCATTTTCAAGGTCAAAATAGCCCCGAAGCGCGCATATCCCTATTTCGACGATTTTTCGTGTGTTATAGTAAACCATTTTTTGGATGATCGGGATCCCGACGTCAAAACTGCCAAAATTATTTGTGGACGTTCGTGAAGACCTTGTTTATGCATCCGGTTGGCCCTCACGGCCATTCCGATCCATTTTCAAGGTCAAAATAGCCCTGAAGCGCGCATACCCCTATTTCGATGATTTTTCGTGTGCTATAGTAAACCATTTTTTGGGTGATCGGGATCCCGACGTCAAAACTGCCAAAATTATTTGTGTACGTCCGTGAAGACCTTGTCTATGCATACGGTTGGCCCTCACGGCCATTCTGGTCCATTTTCAAGGTCAAAATAGCCCCGTAGCTCGCATACCCCTATTTCGATGATTTTTCATGTGCTATAGTAAACCATTTTTTTGGTGATCGAGATCTCGACGTGAAAACTGCCAAAATTATTTGTGGACGTCCGTGAAGATCTTATCTATGCATCCGGTTGGCCCTCAAGGCTACCGATCCATTTTCAAGGTCAAAATAGCCCCGAAGCGCGCATATCCCTATTTCGACGATTTTTCGTGTGTTATAGTAAACCATTTTTTGGATGATCGGGATCCCGACGTCAAAACTGCCAAAATTATTTGTGGATGTTCGTGAAGACCTTGTTTATGCATCCGGTTGGCCCTCACGGCCATTCCGATCCATTTTCAAGGTCAAAATAGCCCTGAAGCGCGCATACCTCTATTTTGATGATTTTTCGTGTGCTATAGTAAACCATTTTTTGGGTGATCGGGATCCCGACGTCAAAACTGCCAAAATAATCTGTGGACGTCCGTGAAGACCTTCTCTATGCATCCGGTTGTCCCTCACGGCCATTCCGATCCATTTTCAAGGTCAAAATAGCCTCGAATTGCGCATACCCCTATTTCGACGATTTTTCGTGTGCTATAGTAAACCATTTTTTGGGTGATCGGGATCCCGACGTCAAAACTGCCAAAAAGTAGTTGTGGACGTCCGTGAAGACCTTGTCTATGCATCCGATTGGCCCTCACGGCCATTCCAATTTATTTTGAAGGTCAAAATAGCCCCGAAGCGCGCATACCCCTATTTCGACGATTTTTCGTGTGCTATAGTAAACCATTTTTTGGGTGATCGGGATGCCGACGTCAAAACTGCCAAAATTATTTGTGTACGTCCGTGAAGACCTTGTATATGCATACGGTTGGCCCTCACGGCCATTCTGGTCCATTTTCAAGGTCAAAATAGCCCCGAAGCGCGCATACCCCTATTTTGATGATTTTTCGTGTGCTATAGTAAACCATTTTTTTGGTGATCGAGATCTCGACGTGAAAACTGCCAAAATTATTTGTGGACGTCCGTGAAGACCTTATCTATGCATCCGGTTGGCCTCACGGCTACCGATCCATTTTCAAGGTCAAAATAGCCCCGAAGCGCGCATATCCCTATTTTGACGATTTTTCGTGTGTTATAGTAAACCATTTTTTGGATGATCGGGATCCCGACGTCAAAACTGCCAAAATTATTTGTGGACGTTCGTGAAGACCTTGTTTATGCATCCGGTTGGCCCTCACGGCCATTCCGATCCATTTTCAAGGTCAAAATAGCCCTGAAGCGCGCATACCCCTATTTCGATGATTTTTCGTGTGCTATAGTAAACCATTTTTTGGGTGATCGGGATCCCGACGTCAAAACTGCCAAAATTATTTGTGTACGTCCGTGAAGACCTTGTCTATGCATACGGTTGGCCCTCACGGCCATTCTGGTCCATTTTCAAGGTCAAAATAGCCCCGTAGCTCGCATACCCCTATTTCGATGATTTTTCGTGTGCTATAGTAAACCATTTTTTTGGTGATCGAGATCTCGACGTGAAAACTGCCAAAATTATTTGTGGACGTCCGTGAAGACCTTATCTATGCATCCGGTTGGCCCTCACGGCTACCGATCCATTTTCAAGGTCAAAATAGCCCCGAAGCGCGCATATCCCTATTTCGACGATTTTTCGTGTGTTATAGTAAACCATTTTTTGGATGATCGGGATCCCGACGTCAAAACTGCCAAAATTATTTGTGGATGTTCGTGAAGACCTTGTTTATGCATCCGGTTGGCCCTCACGGCCATTCCGATCCATTTTCAAGGTCAAAATAGCCCTGAAGCGCGCATACCTCTATTTTGATGATTTTTCGTGTGCTATAGTAAACCATTTTTTGGGTGATCGGGATCCCGACGTCAAAACTGCCAAAATAATCTGTGGACGTCCGTGAAGACCTTCTCTATGCATCCGGTTGTCCCTCACGGCCATTCCGATCCATTTTCAAGGTCAAAATAGCCTCGAATTGCGCATACCCCTATTTCGACGATTTTTCGTGTGCTATAGTAAACCATTTTTTGGGTGATCGGGATCCCGACGTCAAAACTGCCAAAAAGTAGTTGTGGACGTCCGTGAAGACCTTGTCTATGCATCCGATTGGCCCTCACGGCCATTCCAATTTATTTTGAAGGTCAAAATAGCCCCGAAGCGCGCATACCCCTATTTCGACGATTTTTCGTGTGCTATAGTAAACCATTTTTTGGGTGATCGGGATCCCGACGTCAAAACTGCCAAAATTATTTGTGTACGTCCGTGAAGACCTTGTATATGCATACGGTTGGCCCTCACGGCCATTCTGGTCCATTTTCAAGGTCAAAATAGCCCCGAAGCGCGCATACCCCTATTTTGATGATTTTTCGTGTGCTATAGTAAACCATTTTTTTGGTGATCGAGATCTCGACGTGAAAACTGCCAAAATTATTTGTGGACGTCCGTGAAGACCTTATCTATGCATCCGGTTGGCCCTCACGGCTACCGATCCATTTTCAAGGTCAAAATAGCCCCGAAGCGCGCATATCCCTATTTTGACGATTTTTCGTGTGTTATAGTAAACCATTTTTTGGATGATCGGGATCCCGACGTCAAAACTGCCAAAATTATTTGTGGACGTTCGTGAAGACCTTGTTTATGCATCCGGTTGGCCCTCACGGCCATTCCGATCCATTTTCAAGGTCAAAATAGCCCTGAAGCGCGCATACCCTTATTTCGATGATTTTTCGTGTGCTATAGTAAACCATTTTTTGGGTGATCGGGATCCCGACGTCAAAACTGCCAAAATTATTTGTGTACGTCCGTGAAGACCTTGTCTATGCATACGGTTGGCCCTCACGGCCATTCTGGTCCATTTTCAAGGTCAAAATAGCCCCGTAGCTCGCATACCCCTATTTCGATGATTTTTCGTGTGCTATAGTAAACCATTTTTTTGGTGATCGAGATCTCGACGTGAAAACTGCCAAAATTATTTGTGGACGTCCGTGAAGATCTTATCTATGCATCCGGTTGGCCCTCAAGGCTACCGATCCATTTTCAAGGTCAAAATAGCCCCGAAGCGCGCATATCCCTATTTCGACAATTTTTCGTGTGTTATAGTAAACCATTTTTTGGATGATCGGGATCCCGACGTCAAAACTGCCAAAATTATTTGTGGATGTTCGTGAAGACCTTGTTTATGCATCCGGTTGGCCCTCACGGCCATTCCGATCCATTTTCAAGGTCAAAATAGCCCTGAAGCGCGCATACCTCTATTTTGATGATTTTTCGTGTGCTATAGTAAACCATTTTTTGGGTGATCGGGATCCCGACGTCAAAACTGCCAAAATAATCTGTGGACGTCCGTGAAGACCTTCTCTATGCATCCGGTTGTCCCTCACGGCCATTCCGATCCATTTTCAAGGTCAAAATAGCCTCGAATTGCGCATACCCCTATTTCGACGATTTTTCGTGTGCTATAGTAAACCATTTTTTGGGTGATCGGGATCCCGACGTCAAAACTGCCAAAAAGTAGTTGTGGACGTCCGTGAAGACCTTGTCTATGCATCCGATTGGCCCTCACGGCCATTCCAATTTATTTTGAAGGTCAAAATAGCCCCGAAGCGCGCATACCCCTATTTCGACGATTTTTCGTGTGCTATAGTAAACCATTTTTTGGGTGATCGGGATCCCGACGTCAAAACTGCCAAAATTATTTGTGTACGTCCGTGAAGACCCTTTGTTATGCATACGGTTGGCCCTCAAACCGGCCATTTGGTCCATTTTGCAAGGTCAAAATAGCCCGAAGCGCGCATTACCCTATTTTTGATGATTGTCGTGTTGCCCCTATAAACCATTTTTTTGGTGATCGAGATCTCGACGTGAAAACTGCCAAAATTATTTGTGGACGTCCGTGAAGACCTTATCTATGCATCCGGTTGGCCTCACGGCTACCGATCCATTTTCAAGGTCAAAATAGCCCCGAAGCGCGCATATCCCTATTTCGACGATTTTTCGTGTGTTATAGTAAACCATTTTTTGGATGATCGGGATCCCGACGTCAAAACTGCCAAAATTATTTGTGGACGTTCGTGAAGACCTTGTTTATGCATCCGGTTGGCCCTCACGGCGATTCCGATCCATTTTCAAGGTCAAAATAGCCCTGAAGCGCGCATACCCCTATTTCGATGATTTTTCGTGTGCTATAGTAAACCATTTTTTGGGTGATCGGGATCCCGATGTCAAAACTGCCAAAATTATTTGTGTACGTCCGTGAAGACCTTGTCTATGCATACGGTTGGCCCTCACGGCCATTCTGGTCCATTTTCAAGGTCAAAATAGCCCCGTAGCTCGCATACCCCTATTTCGATGATTTTTCATGTGCTATAGTAAACCATTTTTTTGGTGATCGAGATCTCGACGTGAAAACTGCCAAAATTATTTGTGGACGTCCGTGAAGATCTTATCTATGCATCCGGTTGGCCCTCAAGGCTACCGATCCATTTTCAAGGTCAAAATAGCCCCGAAGCGCGCATATCCCTATTTCGACGATTTTTCGTGTGTTATAGTAAACCATTTTTTGGATGATCGGGATCCCGACGTCAAAACTGCCAAAATTATTTGTGGATGTTCGTGAAGACCTTGTTTATGCATCCGGTTGGCCCTCACGGCCATTCCGATCCATTTTCAAGGTCAAAATAGCCCTGAAGCGCGCATACCTCTATTTCGATGATTTTTCGTGTGCTATAGTAAACCATTTTTTGGGTGATCGGGATCCCGACGTCAAAACTGCCAAAATTATTTGTGGACGTCCGTGAAGACCTTGGCTATGCATCCGGTTGGCCCTCACGGCCATTCCGATCCATTTTAAAGGTCAAAATAGTCCTGAAACGCGCATACCCCTATTTCGACGATTCTTCGTGTGCTATAGTAAACCATTTTTTGGGTGATCGGGATCCCGACGTCAAAACTGCCAAAAAGTAGTTGTGGACGTCCGTGAAGACCTTGTCTATGCATCCGATTGGCCCTCACGGCCATTCCAATTTATTTTGAAGGTCAAAATAGCCCCGAAGCGCGCATACCCCTATTTCGACGATTTTTCGTGTGCTATAGTAAACCATTTTTTGGGTGATCGGGATCCCGACGTCAAAACTGCCAAAATTATTTGTGTACGTCCGTGAAGACCTTGGCTATGCATACGGTTGGCCCTCACGGCCATTCTGGTCAATTTTCAAGGTCAAAATAGCCCCGAAGCGCGCATACCCCTATTTCGATGATTTTTCGTGTGCTATAGTAAACCATTTTTTTGGTGATCGAGATCTCGACGTGAAAACTGCCAAAATTATTTGTGGATGTCATTGAAGACCTTATCTATGCATCCGGTTGGCCCTCACGGCTTCCGATCTATTTTCAAGGTCAAAATAGCCCCGAAGCGCGCATATCCCTATTTCGACGATTTTTCGTGTGCTATAGTAAACCATTTTTTGGGTGCTCGGGATCCCGACGTCAAAACTGCCAAAATAATCTGTGGACGTCCGTGAAGACCTTATCTATGCATCCGGTTGGCCCTC
The DNA here is from genome assembly GCA_016801875.1 of Solanum sitiens. Taxonomy (NCBI): domain Eukaryota; kingdom Viridiplantae; phylum Streptophyta; class Magnoliopsida; order Solanales; family Solanaceae; genus Solanum; species Solanum sitiens. The sequence goes on from JABWTJ010001157.1 coordinate 33,384, forward strand.
ACAGCCATTCCGATCCATTTTCAAGGTCAAAATAGCCTCGAAGCGCGCATACCCCTATTTCGACGATTTTTCTTGTGCTATAGTAAACCAATTTTTGGGTGATCGGGATCGCGCATACCCCTATTTCGATGATTTTTCGTGTGCTATAGTAAACCATTTTTTGGGTGATCAGGATCCCGACGTCAAAATTGCCAAAATTAGTTGTGGACGTCCGTGAAGACCTTGTCTATGCATCCGGTTGGCCCTCACGGCCATTCCAATCCATTTTCAAGGTCAAAATAGCCCCGAAGCCCGCATACCCCTATTTCGACGATTTTTCGTGTGCTATAGTAAACCATTTTTTGGGTGATCGGGATCCCGACGTCAAAACTGCCAAAATTATTTGTGGACGTCCGTGAAGACCTTGGCTATGCATACGGTTGGCCCTCACAGCTATTCAAATCCATTTTAAAGGACAAAATAGCCCCAAAGCACGCATACCCCTATTTCGATGATTTTTCGTGTGCTATAGTAAACCATTTTTTGGGTGATCGGGATCCCGACGTCAAAACTGCCAACATTATTTGTGGACATTCGTGAAGACCTTGTCTATGCATCCGGTTGGCCCCCACGGCCATTCCGATCCTTTTTCAAATTCAAAATAGCCCCGAAGCGCGCATACCCCTATTTCGAAGATTTTTTGTGTGCTATAGTAAACTATTTTTTGGGTGATTGGGATCCCGATGTCAAAACTGCCAAAATTATTTGTGGACGTCCGTGAAGACCTTGGCTATGCATACGGTTGGCCCTCACGGCCATTCCGAACCATTTTCAAGGTCAAAATAGCCCCGAAACGCGCATACCCCTATATCGACGATTTTTCGTGTGCTAAGTAAACCATTTTTTGGGTGATCGGGATCCCGACGTCAAAACTACCAAAATTTTTTGTGGACGTCCGTGAAGACCTTGGCTATGCATACGGTTGGCCCTCACGGCCATTCCAAACAATTTTAAAGGTCAAAATAGCCCCGAAGCGCGCATACCCCTATTGCGATGATTTTTCGTGTGCTATAGTAAACCATTTTTTGGGTGATCGGGATCCCGACGTCAAAACTGCCAAAATTATTTCTGGTCGTCCGTGTAGACCTTATCTATGCATCCGTTTGTCCCTCACGGCTATTCCGATCCATTTTCAAGGTCAAAATAGCCCTGAAACGCGCATACCCCTATTTCGACGATTTTTCATGTGCTATAGTAAACCATTTTTTGGGTGATCGGGATCCCGACGTCAAAACTGCCAAAAAGTAGTTGTGGACGTCCGTGAAGACCTTGGCTATGCATCCGATTGGCCCTCACGGCCATTCCAATTTATTTTGAAGGTCAAAATAGCCCCGAAGCGCGCATACCCCTATTTCGACGATTTTTCGTGTGCTATAGTAAACCATTTTTTGGGTGATCGGGATCCCGACGTCAAAACTGCCAAAATTATTTGTGTACGTCCGTGAAGACCTTGGCTATGCATACGGTTGGCCCTCACGGCCATTCTGGTCAATTTTCAAGGTCAAAATAGCCCCGAAGCGCGCATACCCCTATTTCGATGATTTTTCGTGTGCTATAGTAAACAATTTTTTTGGTGATCGAGATCTCGACGTGAAAACTACCAAAATTATTTGTGGACGTCATTGAAGACCTTATCTATGCATCCGGTTGGCCCTCACGGCTTCCGATCTATTTTCAATGTCAAAATAGCCCCGAAGCGCGCATATCCCTATTTCGACGATTTTTCGTGTGCTATAGTAAACCATTTTTTGGGTGCTCGGGATCCCGACGTCAAAACTGCCAAAATAATCTGTGGACGTCCGTGAAGACCTTATCTATGCATCCGGTTGGCCCTCACAGCCATTCCGATCCATTTTCAAGGTCAAAATAGCCTCGAAGCGCGCATACCCCTATTTCGACGATTTTTCTTGTGCTATAGTAAACCAATTTTTGGGTGATCGGGATCGCGCATACCCCTATTTCGACGATTTTTCGTGTGCTATAGTAAACCATTTTTTGGGTGATCAGGATCCCGACGTCAAAATTGCCAAAATTATTTGTGGACGTCCGTGAAGACCTTGGCTATACATCCGGTTGGCCCTCACGGCCATTCCGATCCATTTTCAAGGTCAAAATAGCCCCGAAGCGCGCATACCCCTATTTCGACGATTTTTCGTGTGCTATAGTAAACCATTTTTTGGGTGATCGGGATC
>JABWTJ010001157.1:38150-63686 GCA_016801875.1 Solanum sitiens
TCCGTGAAGACCTTGTCTATGCATCCGGTTGGCCCTCACGGCCATTCCGATCCATTTTCAAGGTCAAAATAGCCCCGAAGCGCGCATACCCCTATTTCGATGATTTTTCGTGTGCTATAGTAAACCATTTTTTGGGTGATCGTGATCCCAATGTCAAAACTGCCAAAATAATTTGTGGACGTCCGTGAAGACCTTTTTTTTGTATCCGGTTGTCCCTCACGGCCATTCCGATCCATTTTCAAGGTCAAAATAGCACCGAAGCGCGCATACCCCTATTTCGATGATTTTTCGTGTGCTATAGTAAACCATTTTTTGGGTGATCGGGATCCCGACGTCAAAACTGCCAAAATTATTTTTGGACGTCCCTGAAGACCTTGTCTATGCATCCGGTTGGCCCTCACGGCCATTCCGATCCATTTTCAAGGTCAAAATAGCCCCGAAGCGCGCATACCCCTATTTCGACAATTTTTTGTGTGCTATAGTAAGCCATTTTTTGGGTGATCGGGATCCCGACGTCAAAACTGCCAAAATTATTTGTGGACGTTCGTGAAGACCTTGTCTATGCATCCGTTTGGCCCTCACGGCCATTCCGATCCATTTTCAAGGTCAAAATAGCCCCGAAGCGCGCATACCCCTATTTCGACGATTTTTTATGTGCTATAGTAAACCCTTTTTTTGGTGATCGGGATCCCGCGTCAAAAGTGCCAACATTATTTGTGGACGTTCGTGAAGAGCTTGTCTATGCATCCGGTTGGCCCTCACGGCCATTCCAATCCATTTTCAGTGTCAAAATAGCCCTGAAGCGCGCATACCCCTATTTCGACGATTTTTATGTGCTATAGTAAACCATTTTTTTGGTGATCGGGATCCCGGCGTCAAAAGTGCCAACATTATTTGTGGACGTTCGTGAAGACCTTGTCTATGCATCCGGTTGGCCCTCACGGCCATTCCAATCCTTTTTCAAGGTCAAAATAGCCCCGAAGCGCGCATACCCCTATTTCGACGATTTTTCGTGTGCTATAGTAAACTATTTTTTGGGTGATTGGGATCCCGATGTCAAAACTGCCAAACTTATTTGTGGACGTCCGTGAAGACCTTGGCTATGCATCCGATTGGCCCTCACGGCCATTCCGATTTATTTTCCAGGTCAAAATAGCCCCGAAGCGCGCATACCCCTATATCGATGATTTTTCGTGTGCTAAGTAAACCATTTTTTGGGTGATCGGGATCCCGACGTCAAAACTTCCAAAATTATTTGTGGACGTCCGTGAAGACCTTGGCTATGCATACGATTGGCCCTCACGGCCATTCCAATCAATTGTAAAGGTCAAAATAGCCCCGAAGCGCGCATACCCCTATTTCGATGCTTTTTTGTGTGCTATAGTAAACCATAATTGGGTGATCGGGATCCCGACGTCAAAACTGCCAAAATTATTTGTGGACGTCCGTGAAGACCTTGTCTATGCATCCGGTTGGCCCTCACGGCCATTCCGATCCATTTTCAGTGTCAAAATAGCCCCGAAGCGCGCATACCCCTATTTCGATGATTTTTCGTGTGCTATAGTAAACCATTTTTTAAGTGATCGCAATCCCGATGTCAAAACTGCCAAAATTATTTGTGGACGTACCTGAAGACCTTGTCTATGCATCCGGTTGGCCCTCATGGCCATTCCAATCCATTTTCAAGGTCAAAATAGCCCCGAAGCGCGCATACCCCAATTTCGACGATTTTTCGTGTGCTATAGTAAACCATTTTTTGGGTGATCGGGATCTCGACTTCAAAACTGCCAAAATTATTTGTGGACGTTCGTGAAGATCTTGTCTATGCATCCGATTTGCCCTCACGGCCATTCCAATTTATTTTCAACGTCAAAATAGCCCCGAAGCGCGTATACCCCTATTTCGACGATTTTTAAAGTGCTATAGTAAACCATTTTTTGGGTGATCAGGATCCCGACGTCAAAATTGCCAAAATTATTTGTGGACATCCGTGAAGACCTTGGCTATGCATCCGGTTGGCCCTCACGGCCATTCTGATCCATTTTCAAGGTCAAAATAGCCCCGAAGCGCGCATACCCCTATTTCGATGATTTTTCGTGTGCTATAGTAAACCATTTTTTGGGTGATCGGGATCCCGACGTCAAAACTGCCAAAATTATTTGTGGACCTCCGTGAAGACCTTGGCTATGCATACGGTTGGCCCTCACGGCCATTCAAATCCATTTTAAAGGACAAAATAGCCCCGAAGCGCGCATACCCCTATTTCGATGATTTTTCGTGTGCTTTAGTAAATCATAATTGCGTGATCGGTGATTGATTCAAATTTGCAGATGGATCTGTTAACCTTAAGTTTTTAAGATCCAACTCTTTCAGCCAAGCGTCTTCAAGTAGAAGAATGTCTATGGCTAGACCTTCTTATTCAAAAACCCGGGAAAGGGAGGAAGAAGAATTGTCTGAAACTACAGAAGTTTCAGAACATTTTGGTAAGTTCAGAGGGGTTGACTTTACCCAGACCATCCCCAAGGTTTATTATGAATCCTCTTTTGCTGGTAGTCCTACTCCTAGCGAAATGAAAGCTCCTTCTCACAAGAAGAAAGATTCCATTGGAGTTATCAAATCTACTGATGGATTTACTGTCAATGAAAAGAAAATTCATAAATGGTGGGTAAGCCCCAAGCATGCTTTAAAGAGAGCATGGTATGTGGATACATACACTAGAGAACAGAGAGTCTTGTTCAAAGACAAATGGTTCAAAGATATGAAGAGATTCAAAACAGAAATTGAATTCTTCAAGTGGTTTGAATGTACAAGCCAAATGGGAGACGCCAGTTCTTCACTACAAGTGTTGGTAAACAGATGGCATACCAAAGACAAGGTTGTCGAAAGTGTTACTCCTCCTCTAGAAGGAATAAACATTCCTTATAGAAAGGATGTTTTGAAAGCTGCTCCTTTTAAGAAGCCTTCAGCTAATAAAGAATCATCTATTGTTACAGTTGAGGAGATTAACAAAGTCTTCGAACAGAATAATTATACTAATCAGGTTCTTCATGTAGTTTCTAAACAGATTGAAGATTCAAAGTATAATTACAGTGGTACCAGCTCGATTGGTAACAAACCCAGTTCTTCCAAATCTGGTTTCAATCTAGAGACCAAACCCATTTTTAAAATCACTGAGTTTTCCCCTGAGAAATTCCCTAAACCAAATAGTGAGTTCATTAATACTCCAGAGATCCTAGAAAGGATTAATGATCAACTCAAGAGAATTAAGATTTCTCAAGGAGATAAGGTGGGAGCTATTAAGGATAGACTTCCACATTCCAAAAACTTTTATCCCAGACCTTCTTTCCCTGACATTCAGTTTGAGGAAAACTTCATGCATTCCCAAGGCGTGGCAGATGGTACAGGTATAACAGAATGGAATATAGATGGAATGGCTGATGGCCAAATCTATAACAAACTCCAGGAAATTGGTATGAACATCACAGCCTACAAATGGAAAGGTGCTACTGATAAGCAAGCAGCTAACAAAATTGTTGCAGGCTTTACAGGTACTTTAAGAAATTGGTGGGACAATTATCTCACAGAAAACAACAGAAATGAAATCTTTAATGCTGTTGCAAGCAAGAATGTTGTTAAGACAGAAGGTGAAACAACCACTTCAACAATAGAGGTAGTTGAAGATGCGACTGCAACCCTCATCTACAGCATTGCTAAACATTTTGTGGGTGAACCACGATTATTTCAAGACAAGAGCTTGGAGATATTAAACAATCTATACTGCAAGAAATTAACTGATTTCAGGTGGTATAAAGATATGTTTATTACTAAAGTCATGCTAAGAGATGACTGCAATAATGATTATTGGAAGGAGAGATTCCTTAGCGGATTACCTCCTCATTTTGCAGAAAAGGTTCGATCCAAAATCAGAGATCGTTGTGAAGGTAAGATACCATATTCAGAAATGACTTATGGTGACCTTACTAGTTTGATTCATTTCGTAGCTATGGAGCTATGTACTGATCTGAAGCTAAAGGAACAACTTAAGAAAGATCAGAAATTTTCAAGTAATGAGCTTGGAAGCTTTTGTCAAGATTTTGGATTTCCTAGTCTGAAACCTCCTTCAGCCAAGAAAATCTCTAAAAAGGAACGATCTGGAGAATCGTCACCAAAAAGAAGATCTTCTAAGAAGAAGATTTATTCTAAAAAGAAAAGAAGTAAGAAAACTTCTTCCAGCAATTCTCAAGAAGATAAGTGTTGGACTTGTGGAAAATCAGGACATAGGTCTCCTGATTGTTCTAGAAACAAGAAAAAGAAAAAGAAGATAAATCTTCTTAATATAGATGATGAAACTAAAGGAAAGTTTCTCTCTATTTTAGACGAAGAAGAATCAGAATCAGAGTCTGATTACTCTTCCAAAAGTGAATCTGAGGATGATGAATTCCTCAATGTTGCTCAAAACTCAGAAGATAGTGATCACAATTGCAATTGCCAAGGAGCATTTTGTCTTTGTGATAATCGATCAATCAGAGTTCTGTCTGAAGATTCTGTAGAAGTCTTGTTTAACACAATCGAACACATCAAAGATGATGATGCTCGAAAAAGTTATCTTTTAGAGCTCCAAAAGCTTGTGGTTAAGCAGAAAGAAAAAGATGTTGCCAGAAATGTAACTCCTTTTAGCATAAAGGATATCATGCGAAGATACACAGACAAGAAGGAAGAACCTTCTATCAATGAACTTCGTGCAGAAGTTAACTCTCTTAAAGAAGAAGTTAAAGAAGTTAAGGCAAGACTTAACAAAATAGAAATTGATGCTTTAGCAAAGCAATTTCTAAAGGATGCTGAAGTATCTCTTAAAGGAAAAGAGATTGCTTCTTCAGACAATGAAGATGAAGATAACAACTCTTCAAATCATTCAGCCCCTTCTTCACCTAAAGGTATAGAAGAAACAGGTATCAATTTGATTACTAGAGTGAGGCCTCAGAGTTCTCACATTATGATTAAGTTAGTTATTAATTCTAATTTTGTACTTAACAAAATTGCTTTGTTAGACAGTGGTGCAGATCGTAATTGCATTGTCGAAGGTTTAATTCCAACTAAGTACATCCAGAAGGGAACTACCAAGCTATACAGCGCGACCGGTGAGCGTATCTGTATAAATTATAAACTTTCTAATGCTCATATCTGCAATGACGGTATATGCCTTGCTAATGATTTTGTCATAACAAAAAACATTAATGAGGACATTATTTTGGGAATACCTTTTATTACCCAAATTAAACCTTATATTTCAGATTTTGATTCAATCAAAACAAAAATTTTAGGAAAAGAAATTTCCTTTCCTTTTATCAAGACACTTTCTCTTGAAGAAAGTAAATTTTTGCATCAACAAACTGCATTCAAAATCAATCAGATTTGTTTCTCAAGGAAGATATTAAAATTAAGAAAATTGAGCAAATTTTAAAAACCCCGGGAATGGTTACCAAAATTATCAATCTTGGAAAAACTTTTGAAAAAGAAATTTGCACAGAATTTCCTAACACCTTTTGGGAACGCAAGTCCCATATTATAGATTTACCATACATTGATGGATTTGATGAAAAGGCTATCTCTACAAAAGCTAGACCTATTCAGATGAACCATGAACTTATGGAAATCTGTAAAAAAGAAATTCAAACTCTTTTGAATAATAAAATTATTCAACCTTCTAAATCACCTTGGTCTTGTTCAGCATTTTATGTAAACAATGTAGCTGAGCAAGAAAGAGGATCTCCTAGACTTGTAATTAATTACAAGCCTTTGAATTCCGTTTTAAAATGGATTCGCTATCCGATTCCTAACAAAAGGGATCTTTTAAAAAGAACTTTTAAAGCTAATCTTTACAGCAAATTTGACTTAAAGTCATGATTCTGGCAAATTCAAATTTCTGAAAAAGATAAATATAAAACAGCTTTCAATGTCCCGTTTGGACAATTTGAATGGAACGTTATGCCTTTTGGGCTTAAGAATGCCCCCTCAGAGTTTCAAAATATAATGAACTCAATCTTCAATAATATCAGTCAGTTTTCAATAGTTTATATTGACGATGTTTTAATCTTTTCTGAGGACATAGATTCTCACTTTAAACATTTAAATGTTTTCTATAAAATTATTAAGCACAATGGCTTAGTCGTTAGTGCTAAAAAGATTAAGTTGTTTCAAACAAAAATCAGATTTTTAGGACATGATCTTTATCAAGGTACCTATAAACCTATTTGCAGATCCATTGAGTTTTCTGATAAATTTCCAGATATTATTTTGGACAAAACGCAATTGCAGAGATTCTTAGGAAGTCTTAATTATGTAGCTGACTTTATCCCAAAAGTCAGACATATCTGTAAACCTTTGTTTGAAAGGTTAAGAAAGAATCCTTCACCTTGGAGTGATGATCATACAAATGCTGTTATTCTTTTAAAGAATATGGTTAAAAATCTTCCTTGTCTAGGTATTTCTAACCCAGAATTTTTTGTGATTGTTGAAACTGATGCTTCAGATATAGGTTATGGTGGAATCCTTAAACAAAGGAAAGACCGTGACTCTTCTGAACAATTAGTTCGTTACACCTCCGGAATCTGGAATTCTGCACAAAAGAATTATAGCACTGTTAAAAAAGAAATTCTTGCTATTGTTCTTTGCATTACTAAGTTTCAAGATGATCTTGTTAACAAAGAATTTTTGCTTAGGGTAGATTGTAAATCTGCTAAAGAAATCCTCCAAAAGGATGTTAAGAATATTGTTTCTAAACAAATATTTGCTAGGTGGCAAGCCTTATTATCTAGTTTCGATTTTCAAATCGAATTCATTAAAGGAGAAAATAATTCATTGCCTGATTTTCTAACCAGAGAATTTTTACAGGGCAAAAATGAGACCACAGGTTAGGCCCATAGCGGGTAAGCAACCAGCTAGGCCCAATCCAGGAGGCCCAACAAAACCAGCAGGCCCATTTGCTATAAGGCCTGAAATTCCTCAAATAAGGCCTGATTTGAACAGGTATTCGGCGTTGGCCCAACTGCCTCCAATTACTCCTGAACTACCTCAGAGTAGTTCTTCAAAATTGTTGATAATGAAGAAGCCCTTCCAAAAGGAACAGGAGCAATGTTCATCATCAAGCCCAAGTGGAGAACTTAGATTCTCTCAGAAGCAGACCAGTGACTGTTACGCCATGAAACAGCCAACCAGTTTTGCTGAAGCCATTTCCCCAATGGAAACAAAGTCTCCTTCCAAAGAGAAGGAAAAATTTGAATTTTTATCTTTGCAGGTGTTTCCCATACTCGCCTTAGACAAAGAATATGAAAACTATGAGATTAAACATCTCCTAAAGCCCGTCTATCATCAAATAAATTATGTTGACACTGGTAATTCTTTGAAGACAAGACGTTATTATGAATTCATCCTGGTAGACACAGGATCTGTAGACATTGAACACGAGCTAGCTAACAAGTCAGACCCTGACAGCATAGCTTATTCTAAGTTTACAATTAAAAAGATTTTATCACCGTTCAATTGGCCGGTAGATCATTTGCAAACCCCAATCAATCTCTCCAAGAGATTTAACCCTCAAACGTACAATTGGTATGACTATAAAGAAGCTTGGATTAACTTCTTATACGTTAGACCAACTACGCATACATGGTTTGTTAAATACAGTCCAGAAGTTTCAACTTCTATCATCCCCAGATGGTTCTACGAATGGTGGAATTGGTTTGGAGGAAATAAGCAAGTTATGCCTCGACAGTTTGCTGAGAAATATACTCAGTTCCAGATCGATGAAGGCATCTCAACCCTGCCAGAGAATATCAAACTCTGTAAGTATTTCATAAAGAAACGTTTATCTTATATTATAAGTTGGACGTTTATTGTTGCAGATTTCGATAGGATTAAGTTCTTATCAAAAGAAATCAAGATCAAGGGCTGGTCTCCAGCTAAAAAGGAAGATCATTCTTCTTCAAAGAAGAAAAGTTCGTCAAATAGTCCTTCGCCCTCAAAGAGCGAATTAAAGAAAAGGTTGCAAAAAGCCTTGTCTGAATTAGAAAATGAATCAGATAATAATGATATCCAAGATGATGTCCAAAAACTTCTTGATGAAGCTTCATCACAAAGTGATGAAAATGGAGACATGTTAAAGCCTAAAGCTCTTGCTAGTGCTTATCTTAATCCCTTCGATTAATGTCTAGATGAGATATTAAAATCGGAATATCTAGTTTTCCCAGATAGAAATCCTAAAAGGATTGTAATTATCCAGGAAAAACAAAGGAGTCTCAAAGAGATGGAATCTTTGTTACATTAATCAGGAAAGGACAAAGAAAGCCGACAAGATTGACAAACAGGCGTAGCCGACAAGATTGGCCGACAAGGACTTTATCAAAAGATAAAGAAGACAACCAACTTTACTTTATCAAAAGTAAAAGCAGATGCTTTCAAATAAAGCAAAAGAGAAGGAACAGTAAAGTAATCCTCTGCAACCAATTAGAAGATAGCTTCAAGATTCCTTTGTTATCTCTTCGAGTCTATTTAAGACTCAAGTATTTTTCATTCTAAGCAGAAGAAAATTATGGTATCAGAGCCATGTTAATGGCGATAATTGTTAGCATGAATAGCTAATCTTCCTGTTGTCTTGGCTGTTAGAAATCATGTGATCATTTAAGAACTAGGATGATTTTACTTAGATTATTATCCTGTTAATATACTTTTAACTTAGATTAAGTTAATCTTGCATTTTATGGCTTTTATTATTATTAGTTAAAGTTATTGTTAATATTGATTAAAACAAGCTTTGGGCTAAGGTTTCCTTAAATCATGTTGAGGTTTTGTCTCTGCATAAGTCTTAGTGTGCCGATTAATTCCCGGCTTGAGAACTTGGTAAGCCTCTGAAGAGATCACTGTAAGTCCAGGTAAGACCCAGGGGGGCAGGCAACCGATCTTTGGGGTGTTCCGTTCTGCTTTTAGACTTGCCAAAGACTTGTAATATCCAACATGTGTGATTTAAGTTGAGTAATATCCAAAGCCAATATTGTTTCATCATTGTTACCTTTAATTTTATCTATACAATAAATGCTATATGAATGTTAGGATTAACATATCTTTGTTATCTGTATATTAAATTTGATAATCTTTGTTAAAATTATCTTAGTTACTTATGTGATCCTTGAAGTTCTTTCATGCCTAAAGACAACTGCTTTCTATCATGAATAACAATTCTATTGTTAACTCTGTTAATTACTCTATATCTAAAGAAGATATGAATTTGCAAAATTGGTCCATCCCTAAGGAACCTTTTAATAAGATTTACCAAATAGGTAATTTTAATTTGTTTAAGAGTTTTAATATAAAAACTTGTGAATTAACTTCTGCAATTAATAACTCTTTAGAGACTATTAAATTGTTGATTGCTGCTGATATAGACAAATATAGGAAAGAATTTAAATTCCTTCATATTGGTCTTGTGCAAGTAGCTGTTAAACCTCTTTTCCGTAAAGGATTAAATATCCCTATTTGTTTATTGCTTAGAGATGCTAGACTTCTCAATTTTGATGATTCACTGTTAGGAATCTTAGAAAGTAATCTAGCTCATGGGCCAGTTTACTTCAATAGTTATCCTAATTTTTCCATAGATCTTGAAGATTCTAATATTCTTGACACTTTGACGCTTAACGTCAAAACTAAGAATATGAATACCAAGATAGGTACCAGAGATTTAGCTATAATATATCGGGTATATTATAAGCTAATGAAAACCACTATTGCCCCAAAGGCAATTAACTCTAGTCCTAAAGGTGTTACTATGCTTATGGAATCTCACCAAGAGCATAGCACCACTTTTGTGCCTAGACTGTTAAAGTGGAATGAGATTCTTTCCGACGAAAGTTGGAAATTTGAATCAATCACCGAACCCTCTCCAGTCAAACAGTCTACATCTTCCCTAGAAAGTGTTCTTCAATTTGCAGATGGATCTGTTAACCTTCAGCTAATAAAGAATCATCTATTGTTACAGTTGAGGAGATTAACAAAGTCTTCAAACAGAATAATTATACTAATCAGGTTCTTCATGTAGTTTCTAAACAGATTGAAGATTCAAAGTATAATTACAGTGGTACCAGCTCGATTGGTAACAAACCCAGTTCTTCCAAATCTGGTTTCAATCTAGAGACCAAACCCATTTTTAAAATAACTGAGTTTTCCCCTGAGAAATTCCCTAAACCAAATAGTGAGTTCATTAATACTCCAGAGATCCTAGAAAGGATTAATGATCAACTCAAGAGAATTAAGATTTCTCAAGGAGATAAGGTGGGAGCTATTAAGGATAGACTTCCATATTCCAAAAACTTTTATCCCAGACCTTCTTTCCCTGACATTCAGTTTGAGGAAAACTTCATGCATTCCCAAGGCGTGGCAGATGGTACAGGTATAACAGAATGGAATATAGATGGAATGGCTGATGGCCAAATCTATAACAAACTCCAGGAAATTGGTATGAACATCACAGCCTACAAATGGAAAGGTGCTACTGATAAGCAAGCAGCTAACAAAATTGTTGCAGGCTTTACAGGTACTTTAAGAAATTGGTGGGACAATTATCTCACAGAAAACAACAGAAATGAAATCTTTAATGCTGTTGCAAGCAAAAATGTTATTAAGACAGAAGGTGAAACAACCACTTCAACAATAGAGGTAGTTGAAGATGCGACTGCAACCCTCATCTACAGCATTGCTAAACATTTTGTGGGTGAACCACGATTATTTCAAGACAGGAGCTTGGAGATATTAAACAATCTATACTGCAAAAAATTAACTGATTTCAGGTGGTATAAAGATATGTTTATTACTAAAGTCATGCTAAGAGATGACTGCAATAATGATTATTGGAAGGAGAGATTCCTTAGCGGATTACCTCCTCATTTTGCAGAAAAGGTTCGATCCAAAATCAGAGATCGTTGTGAAGGTAAGATACCATATTCAGAAATGACTTATGGTGACCTTACTAGTTTGATTCATTTCGTAGCTATGGAGCTATGTACTGATCTGAAGCTAAAGGAACAACTTAAGAAAGATCAGAAATTTTCAAGTAATGAGCTTGGAAGCTTTTGTCAAGATTTTGGATTTCCTAGTCTGAAACCTCCTTCAGCCAAGAAAATCTCTAAAAAGGAACGATCTGGAGAATCGTCACCAAAAAGAAGATCTTCTAAGAAGAAGATTTATTCTAAAAAGAAAAGAAGTAAGAAAACTTCTTCCAGCAATTCTCAAGAAGATAAGTGTTGGACTTGTGGAAAATCAGGACATAGGTCTCCTGATTGTTCTAGAAACAAGAAAAAGAAAAAGAAGATAAATCTTCTTAATATAGATGATGAAACTAAAGGAAAGTTTCTCTCTATTTTAGACGAAGAAGAATCAGAATCAGAGTCTGATTACTCTTCCAAAAGTGAATCTGAAGATGATGAATTCCTCAATGTTGCTCAAAACTCAGAAGATAGTGATCACAATTGCAATTGCCAAGGAGCATTTTGTCTTTGTGATAATCGATCAATCAGAGTTCTGTCTGAAGATTCTGTAGAAGTCTTGTTTAACACAATCGAACACATCAAAGATGATGATGCTCGAAAAAGTTATCTTTTAGAGCTCCAAAAGCTTGTGGTTAAGCAGAAAGAAAAAGATGTTGCCAGAAATGTAACTCCTTTTAGCATGAAGGATATCATGCGAAGATACACAGACAAGAAGGAAGAACCTTCTATCAATGAACTTCGTGCAGAAGTTAACTCTCTTAAAGAAGAAGTTAAAGAAGTTAAGGCAAGACTTAACAAAATAGAAATTGATGCTTTAGCAAAGCAATTTCTAAAGGATTTTGAAGTATCTCTTAAAGGAAAAGAGATTGCTTCTTCAGACAATGAAGATGAAGATAACAACTCTTCAAATCATTCAGCCCCTTCTTCACCTAAAGGTATAGAAGAAACAGGTATCAATTTGATTACTAGAGTGAGGCCTCAGAGTTCTCACATTATGATTAAGTTAGTTATTAGTTCTAATTTTGTACTTAACAAAATTGCTTTGTTAGACAGTGGTGCAGATCGTAATTGCATTGTCGAAGGTTTAATTCCAACTAAGTACCTCCAGAAGGGAACTACCAAGCTATACAGCGCGACCGGTGAGCGTATCTGTATAAATTATAAACTTTCTAATGCTCATATCTGCAATGACGGTATATGCCTTGCTAATGATTTTGTCATAACAAAAAACATTAATGAGGACATTATTTTGGGAATACCTTTTATTACCCAAATTAAACCTTATATTTCAGATTTTGATTCAATCAAAACAAAAAATTTAGGAAAAGAAATTTCCTTTCCTTTTATCAAGACACTTTCTCTTGAAGAAAGTAAATTTTTGCATCAACAAACTGCATTCAAAATCAATCAGATTTGTTTTCTCAAGGAAGATATTAAAATTAAGAAAATTGAGCAAATTTTAAAAACCCCGGGAATGGTTACCAAAATTATCAATCTTGGAAAAACTTTTGAAAAAGAAATTTGCTCAGAATTTCCTAACACCTTTTGGGAACGCAAGTCCCATATTATAGATTTACCATACATTGATGGATTTGATGAAAAGGCTATCGCTACAAAAGCTAGACCTATTCAGATGAACCATGAACTTATGGAAATCTGTAAAAAAGAAATTCAAACTCTTTTGAATAATAAAATTATTCAACCTTCTAAATCACCTTGGTCTTGTTCAGCATTTTATGTAAACAATGCAGCTGAGCAAGAAAGAGGATCTCCTAGACTTGTAATTAATTAAAAGCCTTTGAATTCTGTTTTAAAATGGATTCGCTATCCGATTCCTAACAAAAGGGATCTTTTAAAAAGAACTTTTAAAGCTAATCTTTACAGCAAATTTGACTTAAAGTCAGGATTCTGGCAAATTCAAATTTCTGAAAAAGATAAATATAAAACAGCTTTCAATGTCCCGTTTGGACAATTTGAATGGAACGTTATGCCTTTTGGGCTTAAGAATGCCCCCTCAGAGTTTCAAAATATAATGAACTCAATCTTCAATAATATCAGTCAGTTTTCAATAGTTTATATTGACGATGTTTTAATCTTTTCTGAGGACATAGATTCTCACTTTAAACATTTAAATGTTTTCTATAAAATTATTAAGCACAATGGCTTAGTCGTTAGTGCTAAAAAGATTAAGTTGTTTCAAACAAAAATCAGATTTTTAGGACATGATCTTTATCAAGGTACCTATAAACCTATTTGCAGATCCATTGAGTTTTCTGATAAATTTCCAGATATTATTTTGGACAAAACGCAGTTGCAGAGATTCTTAGGAAGTCTTAATTATGTAGCTGACTTTATCCCAAAAGTCAGACATATCTGTAAACCTTTGTTTGAAAGGTTAAGAAAGAATCCTTCACCTTGGAGTGATGATCATACAAATGCTGTTATTCTTTTAAAGAATATGGTTAAAAATCTTCCTTGTCTAGGTATTTCTAACCCAGAATTTTTTATGATTGTTGAAACTGATGCTTCAGATATAGGTTATGGTGGAATCCTTAAACAAAGGAAAGACCGTGACTCTTCTGAACAATTAGTTCGTTACACCTCCGGAATCTGGAATTCTGCACAAAAGAATTATAGCACTGTTAAAAAAGAAATTCTTGCTATTGTTCTTTGCATTACTAAGTTTCAAGATGATTTTGTTAACAAAGAATTTTTGCTTAGGGTAGATTGTAAATCTGCTAAAGAAATCCTCCAAAAGGATGTTAAGAATATTGTTTCTAAACAAATATTTGCTAGGTGGCAAGCCTTATTATCTAGTTTCGATTTTCAAATCGAATTCATTAAAGGAGAAAATAATTCATTGCCTGATTTTCTAACCAGAGAATTTTTACAGGGCAAAAATGAGACCACAGGTTAGGCCCATAGCGGGTAAGCAACCAGCTAGGCCCAATCCAGGAGGCCCAACAAAACCAGCAGGCCCATTTGCTATAAGGCCTGAAATTCCTCAAATAAGGCCTGATTTGAACAGGTATTCGGCGTTGGCCCAACTGCCTCCAATTACTCCTGAACTACCTCAGAGTAGTTCTTCAAAATTGTTGATAATGAAGAAGCCCTTCCAAAAGGAACAGGAGCAATGTTCATCATCAAGCCCAAGTGGAGAACTTAGATTCTCTCAGAAGCAGACCAGTGACTGTTACGCCATGAAACAGCCAACCAGTTTTGCTGAAGCCGTTTCCCCAATGGAAACAAAGTCTACTTCCAAAGAGAAGGAAAAATTTGAATTTTTATATTTGCAGGTGTTTCCCATACTCGCCTTAGACAAAGAATATGAAAACTATGAGATTAAACATCTCCTAAAGCCCGTCTATCATCAAATAAATTATGTTGACACTGGTAATTCTTTGAAGACAAGACGTTATTATGAATTCATCCTGGTAGACACAGGATCTGTAGACATTGAACACGAGCTAGCTAACAAGTCAGACCCTGACAGCATAGCTTATTCTAAGTTTACAATTAAAAAGATTTTATCACCGTTCAATTGGCCGGTAGATCATTTGCAAACCCCAATCAATCTCTCCAAGAGATTTAACCCTCAAACGTACAATTGGTATGACTATAAAGAAGCTTGGATTAACTTCTTATACGTTAGACCAACTACGCATACATGGTTTGTTAAATACAGTCCAGAAGTTTCAACTTCTATCATCCCCAGATGGTTCTACGAATGGTGGAATTGGTTTGGAGGAAATAAGCAAGTTATGCCTCGACAGTTTGCTGAGAAATATACTCAGTTCCAGATCGATGAAGGCATCTCAACCCTGCCAGAGAATATCAAACTCTGTAAGTATTTCATTAAGAAACGTTTATCTTATATTATAAGTTGGACGTTTATTGTTGCAGATTTCGATAGGATTAAGTTCTTATCAAAAGAAATCAAGATCAAGGGCTGGTCTCCAGCTAAAAAGGAAGATCATTCTTCTTCAAAGAAGAAAAGTTCGTCAAATAGTCCTTCGCCCTCAAAGAGCGAATTAAAGAAAAGGTTGCAAAAAGCCTTGTCTGAATTAGAAAATGATGATATCCAAGATGATGTCCAAAAACTTCTTGATGAAGCTTCATCACAAAGTGATGAAAATGGAGACATGTTAAAGCCTAAAGCTCTTGCTAGTGCTTATCTTAATCCCTTCGATTAATGTCTAGATGAGATATTAAAATCGGAATATCTAGTTTTCCCAGATAGAAATCCTAAAAGGATTGTAATTATCCAGGAAAAACAAAGGAGTCTCAAAGAGATGGAATCTTTGTTACATTAATCAGGAAAGGACAAAGAAAGCCGACAAGATTGACAAACAGGCGTAGCCGACAAGATTGGCCGACAAGGACTTTATCAAAAGATAAAGAAGACAACCAACTTTACTTTATCAAAAGTAAAAGCAGATGCTTTCAAATAAAGCAAAAGAGAAGGAACAGTAAAGTAATCCTTTGCAACCAATCAGAAGATAGCTTCAAGATTCCTTTGTTATCTCTTCGAGTCTATTTAAGACTCAAGTATTTTTCATTCTAAGCAGAAGAAAATTAGGCTAGACTACAATTTTCTTGAATGCTCTCTCTCTCTATGTAATATTATGCTTCTTATGCAATAAAGCTTATGGAATCGGGATCCCGACGTCAAAACAACCAAAATTATTTGTGGACGTCCGTGAAGACCTTGTCTATGCATCCAGTTGGCCCTCACGGCCATTCCGATCCAATTTCAAGGTCAAAATAGCCCCGAAGCGCGCATACCTCGATTTCGACGATTTTTTGTGTGCTATAGTAAACCATTTTTTGGGTGATCGAGATCCCGACGTCAAAACCGCCAAAAATATTTGTGGACGTCCGTGAAGACCATGGCTATGCATACGGTTGGCCCTTACGGCCATTACGATCCATTTTCAAGGCCAAAATAGCCCCAAAGAGCGCATACCCCTATTTCGACGATTTTTTGTGTGCTATACTAAACCATTTTTTGGGTGATCGGGATCCCAACGTCAAAACTGCTAAAATTATTTGTGGACGTCCGTGAAGACCTTGGCTATGCATCCGGTTGGCCCTCACGGCCATTCCGATCCATTTTCAAGGTCAACATAGCCCCGAAGCGCGCATACCCCTATTTCGACGATTTTTCGTGTGCTATAGTAAACCATTTTTTGGGTGATCGTGATCCCGACGTCAAAACTGCCAAAATTATTTGTGGACGTCCGTGAAGACCTTGGCTATGCATACGGTTGGCCCTCACGGCCATTCCGATCCATTTTCAAGGTCAAAATAGCCCCGAAGCGCGCATACCCCTATTTCAACGATTTTTCGTGTGCTATAGTAAACCATTTTTTTGGTGATCGAGATCCCGACGTCAAAACTGCCAACATTATTTGTGGACGTCCGTGAAGACCTTATCTATGCATCCGTTTGGCCCTCACGGCCATTCGATCCATTTTCAAGGTCAAAATAGCCCCGAAGTGCGCATACCCCTATTTCGACGATTTTTCGTGTGCTATAGTAAACCATTTTTTGGGTGATCGGGCTCCCGACGTCAAAACTGCCAAAATTATTTGTGGACGTTCGTGAAGACCTTGGCTAAGCATCCGGTTGGCCCTTACGGCCATTACGATCCATTTTCAAGGCCAAAATAGCCCCGAAGAGCGTATACCCCTATTTCGACGATTTTTCGTGTGCCATAGTAAACCATTTTTTGGGTGATCGTGATCCCGACGTCAAAACTGCCAAAATTATTTGTGGACGTCCGTGAAGACCTTGGCTATGCATACGGTTGGCCCTCACGGCCATTACGATCCATTTTCAAGGTCAACATAGCCCCGAAGCGCGCATACCCCTATTTCGACGATTTTTCGTGTGCTATAGTAAACCATTTTTTGGGTGATCGTGATCCCGACGTCAAAACTGCCAAAATTATTTGTGGACGTTCGTCAAGACCTTGTCTATGCATCCGGTTGGCCCTCACGGCCATTCCGATCCATTTTCAAGGTCAAAATAGCCCCGAAGTGCGCATACCCCTATTTCGACGCTTTTTCGTGTGCTATAGTAAACCATTTTTTGGGTGATCGGGATCCCGACGTCAAAACTGCCAAAATTATTGTGGACGTTCGTGAAGACCTTGTCTATGCATCCGGTTGGCCCTCACGGCCATTCCGATCCATTTTCAAGGTCAAAATAGCCCCGAAGCGCGCATACCCCTATTTCGACAATTTTTCGTGTGCTATAGTAAACCATTTTTTGGGTGATCGGGATCGCGACATCAAAACTGCCAAAATGATTTGTGGACGTCCGTGAATACCTTATCTATGCATCGGTTTTGCCCTCACGGCCATTCCGATCCATTTTCAAGGTAAAAATAGCCCCGAAGCGCGCATATCCCTATTTTGACGATTTTTCGTGTGCTATAGTAAACCATTTTTGGGATGATCAGGATCCCGACGTCAAACCTGCCAAAATTATTTGTGGACGTTCGTGAAGACCTTGTCTATGCATCTGGTTGGCCCTCACGGCCATTCCGATCCATTTTCAAGGTCAAGATAGCCCCGAAGTGCGCATACCCCTATTTCGACATTTTTTCGTGTGCTATAGTAAACCATTTTTTGGGTGATCGAGATCCCGACGTCAAAAGTGACAAAATTATTTATGGACGTTCGTGAAGACCTTGTCTATGTATCTGGTTGGCCTTCACGGCCATTCTGATCCATTTTCAAGGTCAAAATAGCCCCGAAGCGCGCATACCCCTATTTCGATGATTTTTCGTGTGTTATAGTAAACCATTTTTTGGGTGATTGGGATCCCGACGTCAAAATTGCGAAAATTATTTGTGGACGTCCCTGAAGATCTTAGCTATGCATACGGTTGGCCTTCACGGCCATTACGATCCATTTTAAAGGTCAAAATAGCCCCGAAGCGCGCATACCCCTATTTCGATGATTTTTCGTGTGCTATAGTAAACCATTTTTTGGGTGATCGGGATCCCGATGTCAAAACTGCCAAAATTATTTGTGGACGTCCGTGAAGACCTTGTCTATGCATCCGGTTGGCCCTCACGGCCATTCCGATCCATTTTCAAGGTCAAAATAGCCCCGAAGCGCGCATACCTCGATTTCGATGATTTTTCGTGTGTTATAGTAAACCATTTTTTGGGTGATCGGGATCCCGACGTCAAAACCGCCAAAATTATTTGTGGACGTCCGTGAATACCTTGGCTATGCATCCGGTTGCCCCTTACGGCCCTTACGATCCATTTTCAAGGCCAAAATAGCCCCGAAGAGCGTATACCCCTATTTCGACGATTTTTCGTGTGCTATAGTAAACCATTTTTTGGGTGATCGGGATCCCAACGTCAAAACTGCCAAAATTATTTGTGGACGTCCGTGAAGACCTTGGCTATGCATCCGGTTGGCCCTCACGGCCATTCCGATCCATTTTCAAGGTCAAAATAGCCCCGAAACGCGCATACCCCTATTTCAACGATTTTTCGTTTGCTATATTAAACCATTTTTTTGGTGATCGAGATCCCGACGTCAAAACTGCCAACATTATTTGTGGACGTCCGTGAAGACCTTATCTATGCATCCGTTTGGCCCTCACGGCCATTCGATTCATTTTCAAGGTTAAAATAGCCCCGAAGTGCGCATACCCCTATTTCGATGATTTTTCGTGTGCTTTAGTCAACCATTTTTTGGGTGATCGGGATCCCGACGTCAAAACTGCCAAAATTATTTGTGGACGTTCGTGAAGACCTTGGCTATGCATCCGGTTGGCCTTTACGGCCATTACGATCCATTTTCAAGGCCAAAATAGCCTCGAAGAGCGTATACCCCTATTTCGACGATTTTTCGTGTGCTATAGTAAACCATTTTTTGGGTGATCGTGATCCCGACGTCAAAACTGCCAAAATTATTTGTGGACGTCCGTGAAGACCTTATCTATGCATCCGTTTTGCCCTCACGGCCATTCCGATCCATTTTAAGGTAAAAATAGCCCTGAAGCGCGCATATCCCTATTTTGACGATTTTTCGTGTGCTATAGTAAACCATTTTTGGGATGATCGGGATCCCGACGTCAAACCTGCCAAAATTATTTGTGGACGTTTGTGAAGACCTTGTCTATGCATCTGGTTGGCCCTCACGGCCATTCCGATCCATTTTCAAGGTCAAGATAGCCCCGAAGTGCGCA
This sequence comes from Solanum sitiens, assembly GCA_016801875.1. NCBI lineage: Eukaryota > Viridiplantae > Streptophyta > Magnoliopsida > Solanales > Solanaceae > Solanum > Solanum sitiens. The sequence goes on from JABWTJ010001157.1 coordinate 57,401, forward strand.
TACCCCTATTTCGACATTTTTTCGTGTGCTATAGTAAACCATTTTTTGGGTGATCGAGATCTCGACGTCAAAAGTGACAAAATTATTTATGGACGTTCGTGAAGACCTTGTCTATGTATCTGGTTGGCCCTCACGGCCATTCTGATCCATTTTCAAGGTCAAAATAGCCCCGAAGCGCGCATACCCCTATTTCGATGATTTTTCGTGTGTTATAGTAAACCATTTTTTGGGTGATTGGGATCCCGACGTCAAAATTGCGAAAATTATTTGTGGACGTCCCTGAAGATCTTAGCTATGCATACGGTTGGCCTTCACGGCCATTACGATCCATTTTAAAGGTCAAAATAGCCCCGAAGCGCGCATACCCCTATTTCGATGATTTTTCGTGTGCTATAGTAAACCATTTTTTGGGTGATCGGGATCCCGATGTCAAAACTGCCAAAATTATTTGTGACATCCGTGAATACCTTGTCTATGCATCCGGTTGGCCCTCACGGCCATTCCGATCCATTTTCAAGGTCAAAATAGCCCCGAAGCGCGCATACCTCAATTTCGATGATTTTTCGTGTGTTATAGTAAACCATTTTTTGGGTGATCGGGATCCCAAAGTCAAAACCGCCAAAATTATTTGTGGACGTCCGTGAAGACCTTGGCTATGCATCCGGTTGGCCCTTACGGCCATTACGATCCATTTTCAAGGCCAAAATAGCCCCGAAGAGCGTATACCCCTATTTCGACGATTTTTCGTGTGCTATAGTAAACCATTTTTTGGGTGATCGGGATCCCGACGTCAAAACTGCCAAAATTATTTGTGGACGTCCGTGAAGACCTTGGCTATGCATCCGGTTGGCCCTCACGGCCGTTCCGATCCATTTTCAAGGTCAAAATAGCCCCGAAACGCGCATACCCCTATTTCAATGATTTTTCGTTTGCTATAGTAAACCATTTTTTCGGTGATCGAGATCCCGACGTCAAAACTGCCAACATTATTTGTGGACGTCCGTGAAGACCTTATCTATGCATCCGTTTGGCCCTCACGGCCATTCGATCCATTTTCAAGGTCAAAATAGCCCCGAAGTGCGCATACCCCTATTTTGACGATTTTTCGTGTGCTATAGTAAACCATTTTTTGGGTGATCGGGATCCCGACGTCAAAACTGCCAAAATTATTTGTGGACGTTCGTGAAGTCCTTGGCTATGCATCCGGTTGGCCTTTACGGCCATTACGATCCATTTTCAAGGCCAAAATAGCCCCGAAGAGCGTATACCCCTATTTCGACGATTTTTCGTGTGCTATAGTAAACCATTTTTTGGGTGATCGTGATCCCTACGTCAAAACTGCCAAAATTATTTGTGGACGTCCGTGAAGACCTTATCTATGCATCCGTTTTGCCCTCACGGCCATTCCGATCCATTTTTAAGGTAAAAATAGCCCCGAAGCGCGCATATCCCTATTTTGACGATTTTTCGTGTGCTATAAAAACCATTTTTGGGATGATCGGGATCCCGACGTCAAACCTGCCAAAATTATTTGTGGACGTTCGTGAAGACCTTGTCTATGCATCTGGTTGGCCCTCACGGCCATTCCGATCCATTTTCAAGGTCAAGATAGCCCCGAAGTGCGCATACCCCTATTTTGACATTTTTTCGTGTGCTATAGTAAACCATTTTTTGGGTGATCGAGATCCCGACGTCAAAAGTGACAAAATTATTTATGGACGTTCGTGAAGACCTTGTCTATGTATCTGGTTGGCCCTCACGGCTATTTTGATCCATTTTCAAGATCAAAATAGCCCCGAAGCGCGCATACCCCTATTTCGATGATTTTTCGTGTGTTATAGTAAACCATTTTTTGGCTGATTGGGTCCCGACGTCAAAATTGCGAAAATTATTTGTGGAGTCCGTGAAGATCTTAGCTATGCATACGGTTGGCCTTCACGGCCATTACGATCCATTTTAAAGGTCAAAATAGCCCCGAAGCGCGCATACCCCTATTTCGATGATTTTTCGTGTGCTATAGTAAACCATTTTTTGGGTGATCGGGATCCCGATGTCAAAACTGCCAAAATTATTTGTGACATCCGTGAAGACCTTGTCTATGCATCCGATTGGCCCTCACGGCCATTCCGATCCATTTTCAAGGTCAAAATAGCCCCGAAGCGCGCATACCTCGATTTCGATGATTTTTCGTGTGTTATAGTAAACCATTTTTTGGGTGATCGGGATCCCGACGTCAAAACCGCCAAAATTATTTGTGGACGTCCGTGAAGACCTTGGCTATGCATCCGGTTGACCCTTACGGCCATTACAATCCATTTTCAAGGCCAAAATAGCCCCGAAGAGCGTATACCCCTATTTGACAATTTTTCGTGTGCTTGTAAACCATTTTTTGGGTGATCGGGATCCCGACGTCAAAACTGCCAAAATTATTTGTGGACGTCCGTGAAGACCTTGGCTATGCATCCGGTTGGCCCTCACGGCCATTCCGATCCATTTTCAAGGTCAAAATAGCCCCGAAATGCGCATACCCCTATTTCAACGATTTTTCGTTTGCTATAGTAAACCATTTTTTTGGTGATCGAGATCCCGACGTCAAAACTGCCAACATTATTTGTGGACGTATGTGAAGACCTTATCTATGCATCCGTTTGGCCCTCACGGCCATTCGATCCATTTTCAAGGTCAAAATAGCCAGAAGTGCGCATACCCCTATTTCGCCGATTTTTCGTGTGCTATAGTAAACCATTTTTTGGGTGATCGGGATCCCGACGTCAAAACTGCCAAAATTATTTGTGGACGTTCGTGAAGACCTTGGCTATGCATCCGGTTGGCCCTTACGGCCATTACGATCCATTTTCAAGGCAAAAATAGCCCCGAAGAGCGTATACCCCTATTTGGACGATTTTTCGTGTGCTATAGTAAACCATTTTTTGGGTGATCGTGATCCCGACGTCAAAACTGCCAAAATTATTTGTGGACGTCCGTGAAGACCTTATCTATGCATCCGTTTTTCCCTCACGGCCATTCCGATCCATTTTCAAGGTACAAATAGCCCCGAAGCGCGCATATCCCTATTTTGACGATTTTTCGTGTGCTATAGTAAACCATTTTTGGGATGATCGGGATCCCGACGTCAAACCTGCCAAAATTATTTGTGGACGTTCGTGAAGACCTTGTCTATGCATCTGGTTAACCCTCACGGCCATTCCGATCCATTTTCAAGGTCAAGATAGCCCCGAAGTGCGCATACCCCTATTTCGACATTTTTTCGTGTGCTATAGCAAACCATTTTTTGGGTGATCGAGATCCCGACGTCAAAAGTGACAAAATTATTTATGGACGTTCGTGAAGACCTTGTCTATGTATCTGGTTGGCCCTCACGGCCATTCTGATCCATTTTCAAGGTCAAAATAGCCCCGAAGCGCGCATACCCCTATTTCGATGATTTTTCGTCTGTTATAGTAAACCATTTTTTGGGTGATCGGGATCCCGACGTCAAAACTGCCAAAATTATTTGTGGACGTCCGTGAAGACCTTGGCTATGCATCCGGTTGGCCCTTACGGCCATTACGATCCATTTTCAAGGCCAAAATAGCCCCGAAGAGCGTATACCCCTATTTCGACGATTTTTCGTGTGCTATAGTAAACCATTTTTTGGGTGATCGGGATCCCGACGTCAAAACTGCCAAAATTATTTGTGGACGTCCGTGAAGACCTTGGCTATGCATCCGGTTGGCCCTCACGGCCATTCCGATCCATTTTCAAGGTCAAAATAGCCTCGAAGCGCGCATACCCCTATTTCGATGATTTTTCGTGTGCTATAGAAAACCATTTTTTGGGTGATCGGGATCCCGACGTCAAAACTGCCAAAATTATTTGTGGACGTCCGTGAAGACCTTGGCTATGCATACCGTTGGCCTTCACGGCCATTCCGATCCATTTTCAAGGTCAAAATAGCCCCGAAGCGCATACCCCTATTTCGATGATTTTTCGTGTCCTATAGTTAACCATTTTTTGGGTGATCGAGATCCCAACGTCAAAAGTGCCAAAATTATTTATGGATCTTCGTTAAGTCCTTGCTATGCATCCTCCGTTGGCCTCGCGCCATTAGGATCCATTGCAGGTCAAAATAGCCCCCCGAAGCGAAGACCCCTATCGATGAGTTTTCGTGTGCTATAGTAAACCATATTTTGGGTGATCAGGATCCCGACGTAAAACTGCCAAAATTATTTGTGGACGTCCGAGAAGACCTTCTCTATGCATCCGGTTGGCCCCCATGGCCATTCCCATCCATTTTGAACGTCAAAATAGCCTCGAAGCGTGCATACCTCTATTTCGACGATTTTTCGTGTGCTATAGTAAACCATTTTTTGGGTGATCGGGATCCCGACGTCAAAACGGCCAAAATTATTTGTGGACGTCCGTGAAGACCTTGTCTATGCATCCGGTTGGCCCTCACGGCCATTCCGATCCATTTTCAAGGTAAAAATAGCCCTGAAGCGCGCATACCCCTATTTTGACGATTTTTCGTGTGCTATCGTAAGCCATTTTTTGGGTGATTGGATCCCGACGTCAAAACTGCCAAAATTATTAATGGACGTCCGTGAAGACCTTGTCTATGCATCCGGTTGTCCCTCACGGCCATTCCGATCCATTTTGAAGGTCAAAATAGCCCCGAAGCGCGCATACCCCTATTTCGACGATTTTTCGTGTGCTATACTAAACCATTTTTTGGGTGATCGGGATCCCGACGTCAATACTGCCAAAATTAATTGTGGACGTCCGTGAAGACCTTGTCTATGCATCCTGTTGGCCCCCACGGCCATTTTGATCCATTTTTAAGGTCAAAATAGCCCCGAAGCGCGCATACCCCTATTTCGATGATTTTTCGTGTGCTATAGTAAACCATTTTTTGGGCGATCGGGATCCCGACGTCAAAGCTGCCAAATTTATTTGTGGACGTCTGTGAAGACCTTGTCTATGCATCGGGTTGGCCCCCACGGCCATTCCGATCCATTTTGAAGGTCAAAATAGCCCCAAAGCGCGCATACCCCTATTTCGATGATTTTTCGTGTACTATTGTAAACCATTTTTTGGGTGATCGGGATCCCGACGTCAAAACTGCCAAAATTATTTGTGGACGTCCGTGTAGACCTTGTCTATGCATCCGGTTGGCCTCCACGGCCATTCCGATCCATTTTGAAGGTCAAAATAGCCCCGAAGCGCGCATACCCCTATTTCGACGATTTTTCGTGTGCTATAGTAAACCATTTTTTGGGTGATTTGGATCCCGATGTCAAAACTGCCAAAATTATTTGTGCACGTCCGTGAAGACCTTGTCTATGCATCCGGTTGGCCCCCCACGGCCATTCTGATCCATTTTGAAGGTCAAAATATCCCCCAAGCGCGCATACCCCTATTTCGACGATTTTTCGTGTGCTATACTAAACCATTTTTTGGGTGATCGGGATCCCGACGTCAAAACTGCCAAAATTATTTGTGGACGTCCGTGAAGACCTTGTCTATGCATCCTGTTGGCCCCCACGGCCATTTTGATCCATTTTCAATATCAAAATAGCCCCGAAGCACGCATAACCCTATTTGACTATTTTTCGTGTGCTATAGTAAACCATTTTTTGGGTGATCAGGATCCCGACATCAAAGCTGCCAAATTTATTTGTGGACGTCCGTGAAGACCTTGTCTATGCATCGGTTGGCCCCCACGGCCATTCCGATCCATTTTGAAGGTCAAAATAGACCCGAAGCACGCATACCCCTATTTCGATTATTTTTCGTGTGCTATTGTAAACCATTTTTTGGGTGATCGGGATCCCGACGTGAAAACTGCCAAAATTATTTGTGGACGTCCGTGTAGACCTTGTCTATGCATCCGGTTGGCCCCCACGGCCATTTCGATCCATTTTGAAGGTCAAAATAGCCCCGAAGCGCGCATACCCCTATTTCGACGATTTTTCGTGTGCTATAGTAAACCATTTTTTGGGTGATCGGGATCCCGACGTCAAAACTGCCAAAATTATTTGTGGACGTCCGTGAAGACCTTGTCTATGCATCCGGTTGGCCCCCACGGCCATTCCGATCCATTTTGAAGGTCAAAATAGCCCCGAAACGCGCATACCCCTATTTCGATGATTTTTCGTGTGCTATAGTAAACCATTTTTTGGGTGATCGGGATCCCGACGTCAAAACTGCCAAAATTATTTGTGGACGTCCGTGAAGACCTTGTCTATGCATCCGGTTGGCCCCCACGGCCATTCCGATCCATTTT
>JABWTJ010001157.1:63859-79667 GCA_016801875.1 Solanum sitiens
AAGGTCAAAATAGCCCCGAAGCGCGCATACCCCTATTTCGACGATTTTTCGTGTGCTATAGTAAACCATTTTTTGGGTGATCGGGATCCCGACGTCAAAACTGCCAAAATTATTTGTGGACGTCCGTGAAGACCTTGTCTATGCATCCGGTTGGCCCCCCCGGCCATTCCGATCCATTTTCAAGGTCAAAATAGCCCCGAAGCGCGCATACCCCTATTTCGACGATTTTTCGTGTGCTATAGTAAACCATTTTTTGGGTGATCGGGATCCCGACGTCAAAACTGCCAAAATTATTTGTGGACGTCCGTGAAGACCTTGTCTATGCATCCGGTTGGCCCCCACGGCCATTCCGATCCATTTTGAAGGTCAAAATAGCCCCGAAGCGCGCATACCCCTATTTCGACGATTTTTCGTGTGCTATAGTAAACCATTTTTTGGGTGATCGGGATCCCGACGTCAAAACTGCCAAATTTATTTGTGGACGTCCGTGAAGACCTTGTCTATGCATCCGATTGTCCCCCACGTCCATTCCGATCCATTTTGAAGGTCAAAATAGCCCCGAAGCGCGCATACCCCTATTTCGACGATTTTTCGTGTGCTATTGTAAACCATTTTTTGGGTGATCGTGATCCCGACGTCAAAACTGCCAAAATTATTTGTGGACGTCCGTGAAGACCTTGTCTATGCATCTGTTTTGCCCTCAAGGCTATTCCGATCCATTTTGAAGGTCAAAATTGCCCCGAAGCGCGCATACCCCTATTTCGACGATTTTTCGTGTGCTATAGTAAACCATTTTTCGGGTGATCGAGATCCCAATGTCAAAACTGCCAAAATTATTTGTGGACGTCCGTGAAGACCTTGTCTATGCATCTGGTTGGCCCCCACGGCCATTCCGATCCATTTTGAAGGTGAAAATAGTCTCGAAGCGCGCATACCCCTATTTCGATGATTTTTCGTGTGCTATAGTAAACCATTTTTTGGGTGATCGAGATCCCGAAGTCAAAACTGCCAAAATTATTTGTGGACGTCCGTGCAGACCTTTTCTTTGCATCCGGTTGGCCCTCACGGCCATTCCAATCCATTTTGAAGGTCAAAATAGCCCCGAAGCGCGCATACCCCTATTTCGATGATTTTTCGTGTGCTATAGTAAACCATTTTTTGGGTGATCGGGATCCCGTCGTCAAAACTGCCAAAATTATTTGTGGACGTCCGTGAAGACCTTGTATATGCATCCGGTTTGGGCTCATAGCCATTCCAATCCATTTTGAAGGTCAAAATAGCCCCGAAGCGCGCATACCCCTATTTCGACGATTTTTCATGTGCTATAGTAAACTATTTTTTGGGTGATCGGGATCCCGACGTCAAAACTGCCAAAATAATTTGTGGACGTCCATGAAGACCTTTTCTATGCATCCGATTGGCCCTCACGGCCATTCCGATCCATTTTGAAGGTCAAAATAGCCCCGAAGAGCGCATACCCTTATTACGACGATTTTTCGTGTGCTAGAGTAAACCATTTTTGGGGTGATCGGGATCCCAACGTCAAAACTGCCAAAATTATTTGTGGACGTCCGTGAAGACCTTGTCTATGCATCCGGTTTGCGGTCATGGCAATATCGATCCATTTTCAAGGTCAAAATAGCCCCGAAGCGCGCATACCCCTATTTCGACGATTTTTCGTGTGCATAGTAAACCATTTTTTGGGTGATCGGGATCCCGACGTCAAAACTGCCAAAATTATTTGTTAAATTCCGTGAAGACCTTGTCTATGCATCCGGTTGGCCCCCATGACTATTCCGATCCATTTTGAAGGTTAAAATAGCCCCGAAGAGCGCATACCCCTATTTCGATGATTTTTCGTGTGCTATAGTAAACCATTTTTTTTGGTGATCGGGATCCCGACGTCACAACTGCCAAAATTATTTGTGGACGTCCGTGAAGACCTTGTCTATGCATCCGGTTGGCCCCCACGGCCATTCCGATCCATATTGAGTGTCAAAATAGCCTCGAAGCGCGCATACCCCTATTTCGATGATTTTTCATGTGCTATAGTAGACCATTTTTTGGGTGATCGGGATCCCGACGTCAAAACTGCCAAAATTATTTGTGGACGTCCGTGAAGACCTTGTCTATGCATCCGGTTTGCGGTCATGGCCATTCCGATCCATTTTGAAGGTCAAAATTGCCCCGAAGCGCGCATACCCCTATTTCGACGATTTTTTGTGTGCTATAGTAAACCATTTTTTGGGTGATCGAGATCCCAAAGTCAAAACTGCCAAAATTATTTGTGGACGTCCGTGAAGACCTTGTTTATGCATCCGGTTGGCCCTCACGGCCATTCCGATCCATTTTGAAGGTCAAATTAGCCCCGAAGAGCGCATACCCTTATTTCGACGATTTTTCTTGTGCTATAGTAAACCATTTTTTGGGTGATCGGGATCCCAACGTCAAAACTGCCAAAATTATTTGTGGACGTCCGTGAAGACCTTTCCTATGCATCCGGTTGGCCCCCACGGCCATTTCGATCCATTTTCAAGGTCAAAATAGCCCCGAAGCGCGCATACCCCTATTTCGACAATTTTTCGTGTGCTATATGTCACAACCCAAAAGCATACCCTAGAAGATAGGGTACAATCTTGGATTGTAACCGGCGTCGTCGACCTCTCGGAGGTCTAAGACAAGCCTCTCATATCATTCATTGCATTGACATAGTAAATTTAGCGGAAAATTTAAAACTTTTCATAGCACATCATATGCTAGAAACATCACATCGTATATATGTAAAACATAAGTCATAATACATATTTAGACTCTAAGTCCCTTTGCCATCTTAGACTCAATAACTTTAGAGTACATTAAGGATAAAGCCCTTAAGACATAATACAACGCTATACATTACTAAATAGACTTTACAATAAGGACATTAGTAGGACATCCTTGAACTTAAGGATTCCTTTCCTTGAGCTTGGGAAATCACCTATCAAGCTCCTCAATCATAGACCTTCTTTAAGCATTCCAATACCTACACTTTGTGTAAAAAGTAAAGAAGAATGGGATTAGCACAAGAATGTACTAAGTATGGCAACCATGCGAAAACATGCATTTAAAAGGGACATTTTCTTCGAAATCATACTTCATGCCATTTTGAGTAAATCATCATAAAACCTTTATCAATAGCATCCACATACTTCATAGCAACACAATCCAAGGCTGAACATTATAGAAAAGCACATATAGAATATAAGTACAAATAGAGGTCACTTTACAATGAGCTCATCCCTCTTAGCACCTAACTCTTTCTTTCAATTCATTAGCCTCCTAAGTAAGCCTTTAGGGATACTTGGTGCAATGCATCACCTTAGGAACATAAGAGAATAACATACATAGCATCTACATAAGACAACACATGCCATCATAGAAGTATAGTACCATATAATCATAGTCAAACCAAAACTACAATATCATACATAAAGGACACATACATAATCATAAGTATTTAGGTACCTCCTAAGACTTCCTAAGGAGTCACTTGTGCAATGTCTAGATGGGTTCATTACTTCCACCTATACTAAGTAACTTACCTTAAGTCCTCCTAGTTAGGATCATGTTCAATTACTTCCATTGTCCATTTTACCTTTAGGGAAACCATAGCCTTAACCGACACTAAGACCATGGGTGCAAATCATGGAATTTGGTGTTGTAGAGCCTTACACCAAAGGAAGGTGTTCCTACCTAGCCAAGGTAGAACATTAACATACATCCTAGCATCCTAAGTGAATTCACTTTGCTAGATCCTATGTGGCAAGCATAGTTTATGGAACTAAGAGATAGGTATTCCCTCTATATACCATTTGGTAATGGGGCCTCACCTCATGAGAAACATGAGTGAATATTCCTCAAGGAAAGTCAACACTTCATGTAAGTACATAGGTGAGTATTCCTCTAAGGGAAGTCGACACCATATGTAGGTCCATAGGTGATTATTCCTCTAAGGGAAGTCAACACTCTATAAAGGACAAATGGTGAATATTCCTCCAAGGAAAGTCAACACCTCTCAATGTCAAGTTCACTCGGTGCTAAGCTAAGTTCCCTTTATTGAAAAACCTTTATTACATTTGTTTATAAAACATAGTCTTAGGATATTCATCATTCATATGCTTATAGCATATCCAAGCACCTAACTAGTTTTGGAGTATTCTTGGGCCCTCCTAGTTAGACCTCTTCTCACTAACTAGATCATCCATGTGTGTGAGTGTATATATAGATGTGAGCAAACCTTTCACATAACACATAATGTCACACATGTTTATATATCAATGCATAAGTCTATAGGCATAACTATATTAGCAATCCTTTCATATAAACCTACTAAGACACTATACACATTCATACTTCATCATATCATATTCATAACATGTTTATATAATCATCCTTCATATGCATAAGAACCAAACCTAGGAACTATCCTATCAAGATATACATGTGCAATGCATAGACAAGGTCCCATACCCTTGTCCATACTAGTACACCTATCAAGTCATCCTAGTAAGGGAATACAAATCATACATTCATAAACATCACCTTAATATGCATAGTAGTAGACACTAGTGAATATGAGAACTACCTTTCATTTAGACACAATGACTTATACTACTTGTAATATGCATGTAACTGAGAGAGTGTGTACATTAACCAACATGATCACATAATGGCTATCAATAACTCCTTAAGTCAGCCACCCTATTGGACCACATTACACTTCCAAGCACATAGCACACAACACATAATAGCATAGAAGACAAGACTATATATACATTATAATCAAGACTCCTAACTTTAGCTATTTACACTTCCATATAAGGGATACATGGGTAGAGGCTATTAACCACTTTAACACATCAATGTCAGCACCTATACAATGCCCTAACATGGTTATACACATGCCCAAACAATAGCCACACAACCTAATTCACAACTAGAATAGGAAAGTAGGCATAAGCTTCTTATAGTATCATTTTAAGCATATGTTCATAAGTTCATCAATTTGCCTTCATGGCCATGGTCAACACATATATAATGACAATAAAGTAAACACCGCCACCATAAGTGGACCATACCACACAATGCCATACAAGGCTTCATCAACATTACTATAAGGAATAGAGAAGTAGAAGAGTAAGGAGAATAAGCATTCTTACCAATTTCTCACCCTTTGATCATCATTGATCAATACACCATATTCATCAATAAAACACTAATATGGCAGTAGATAAAAGTACTTTAAACATATAAGAAACCATGTACAAGTCACTACAAGATTATACCATAACGTAATACAACATATCAACATACTAGGAAAGTAGAATAACATAGATCATTAGCTATCTTCCCTAACATTAATTTTAGACCATAGTTCATACATATACAAGTCTAAGGCAGTAGCTAATTATGTAAGAAATCAAGCCTAAGTCATGCATCATCTAATCACAATTCAAGATCCATCACATACTTAGCCTCTTGACTTCATAACTTAAAAGAATCTATATCAATTCATGCAAGACCTTCTTAATTAGATCATTAAGGATTTATACCTACTAAGTTCATCCATTACATCACCCTAATACAGTAGCTACAGCAGTTCATACGAAATCAAGAGTCTACTCAACCGATCTCACAATCGACTTCAAGACAACATGTAGAAACATAGGCTATTCATGTTCAATTCTTCATATATTTATCATCATGGACTGATCATCATCAATTCAACATCAGTTAATGTAAATAACAATAACCACAAGCAATTCAACGTAAGAGAATCACCAATTCATCAAGAACAAGCCATAATCACAAAGCCCATGCAAAGGCTAAACCAATTTTGGAAAGAACATGGGTTCATCATGCAATTGGAGTGAAAACATATTTAAATCATTATATTAACTTCAATTAATCATGATTCAATAATTAAAAATCTTTTGAGAAAGAACCCATGGCTAGATTAGAAGATTGGAAACTTGATCATAAGGTTTCTTTGGAAAACATTGAGAATGGCTCTCTAGATGAAAAGATAACTAGAGATGAAGATCACCATACCTTTGTCTATAAGAAAACCTCTAAAACTTCATGATTCATCCATGAAAAACCCAGCTTGAATCTGTTCTTGAGCCTCACCAACAATGGTGGTTTTAGAGAGAACATTTTTGGAGGGAAAGGCTTAAAATATGTGAGAGGGTTTGGGAATGGGTTGATCACGTTTTTAAAGACTTATATACACCTAAAATTACTTAATTAAACCTATTATAATCAGGTTAGGACGTGGGGTGAATTTACCATTCACCCCTTTAAGTGGCAGCACACAGGCAGCCAACTTGCAGGCACCCGCGACGCATGCCTTGACGGGGCGTCATGCCCTCCGTCGCCCATGACTTAGCTAATTTCTTGGCTCAATACCTGCCCAAGGCAAGTCTCCTTCGACGAGACCTGCTTGACTGTCCGTTGGTGGCCCAACGGTTCGTCATTGGGTCCGTCAAGGGACACTGCCCAGGCAGTGTATAGGCAGCCTTGGGGTCCTTCTTTTAGGGCCTCTTGTGGGTCCTTTTAGAAGTCGTACCCGGACGTTTACAACGTAATTACAAACCTTAACATGTTATAGACCTACCACATAAGTTTCAGCCAAAACAAACACCTACAAGACGTCCAAACAGCCTTGACCCCAACATGACATACGATGAACGTCTTAGGGGCTATCTTTCGAACGCCTTGGACGTTCTTGGGCGTTTGACCTCCAAACTTCACGAAACTTCATACAATAACATTAAACATCATTTAAAACCATTTCAAGACTTATTTGACTCATTTCACACAACTTAGGCATGCATAAACACATGAGGCACATAAGCGACTATTCGTCGAACGTCTTGGACGTCCCTTGACGTTCGACTTCCAAACCACTTCAAACTTTGCACACTGACTCTATATGACATAATAAGGCATTTTAGGACCTTATAACATTAAGACGAACATGTTAGGCTCTATACACCTTACCTCATTTTCGAGGTCTTACAATATCCCCCACTTGGGAACATTCGTCCTCGAATGACACTTAGGACTCTTTAATCACATCAAGGACTTCAATACACATAAGAGTAGTTCATCACATTTAAAATATCATCAAATCATTTTAGCACTCAATGCACATGAGCAAGCAAAAACCATTACTCACTCACTCTCTAATGCATCAAACACAGAAGTTTTTTTTTTCATGTTCATAGGGGAACATCCTTCTCCTAATCCTAACATGATCATTACGCCTTAATTCATTACAAGAAAATCTTGAAAAACTATTCATAGGCAGATCATAACTCACACTCAAAGTTAATTAAGCACTCATACTTCAATGCACAAAAACTTGAGTTAGTTAAATCATAAAAGATCTTCATTAGTTATACCTAGTACTATGAAGGTCATACTCAACCATACCATACTTAATGGGGTACATGGAGGATATCTTCCTCCTCAACACATTTACATGCATCAAGAGTTCACACCTTAACAAAGTACAAGATCAATTTCCTTAAAAATGAGAAATCTCAACTTTCAAGGAAAGACATGCATACATTTTTCTTCCTAGTGAAATCTAAATGGCAATTCACACCAAGTACATCACAACAAAATAGGAAGTTATTCCACAATTTATTTTCTTAACAAAATACTTACCCTTATAGTAAGCCTCATTTTGGAAAAATAACACAATTTATAGGCACACACATGTACACTTAGCAAAACATGCTTTCACCTTTCAAGAATGAGCCTACAATTTTGCACTACAAATCATCAAATCACTAAATTTTAAAGAGAGTCAACAAATTTCATGGTAAAAGAGACTCAACTCCCATTACAAGGCTAAACAATTTAACCTACAAGTGACTATCACCAAGTTCCTTGTCTTACCTCATGAGGTCAACTTCACAATTAGCACATTAAAATGCAAGTCAACAAGAGAAAACATGGATTTTTCAAAAATTTCTTTTCATGCTTCTTGGAAAATTCACCCTGTTTCTAAGATGATGTCAATCAATTCATACCAATCATATAAAGATCATGCAATTCACACTTTATGCAAGACTATTTTCATGAATAAGCATACTAAGAATTCGTATTTTCTAATTCAAGTAAGAATAGAAGGACAATGTAGACAATTTCTACAATCTCATTACTCAAACACCATCCCCCACTTAGGGTAAACCCAATTAAGAGCAAATTTAACCCAACATGTAGAGGATCTCAAATACAAATCATACTATTTAATTCACCTAAGGTCTTCCTACAATGCGATAGACACTAAGGTCATACATCATTAGAGGAAAGCAACAAGGAAATTCATAACACGACATGAAGTTTAGAAATAACTCTACGACTCATCATGTCATAAGATTCTCATCCTTTAATTTAAATAGCAAAAATTCTTTTCCACACTCCTTATCATGTGCATATTCCTAAATTCTACACATTTTTCAACAACATCCAATCAAATGACAATTTAGTAAGTTCCCCAAATAGGATACAATAAGTTGCCTAGTCTTTATAGCGAGCATGCTTCCAAATACCCAAAAGTGTAACATTTAGACATTTGATGGGACAAGTATGGAATTATAAGAAATAAAGCTTTACCAACTCATTCTTCATAAGCATGCATACTATATTTACAACTCAAGTCTCCACAAAAGACTCCAATTTATACTAGCAACCCATCAAGTACCATTTATATGCAAAGGAAAACAATGCACACTTTTAATCACATATACTCATAGGATAACATACCTTTATAGATAGTCATTAAACAATCCAAGTTCAAATCCAAATAGTTGGCTACTATCATACAAAATCATATAGGAATACACAATTTAAGATAAATCACTTAACCACTATAACTTCTAGCATGCTTCAACTATATCATGACATACATCATCCGACATAACATGCTATTTCACATAGATTTCATATATTGCCATAATTGGCATCACATCATCAAATAAGAGATATTTCATATAAAGCAAGGTAAGATGACCAATCATAATCCTCATAGAGTTAACATGTGCAAGGATCAAGTAAATCTCCATAACTTCACTAAACCAAGTAACCCAAACAAGAACTACAATTAGCATCATACTCCACTCATCTATAACCTTCATGCATGGATAACTCCATATCTTTAGTACACTAGGCTATTTACATGTTTATAAGCATAGAGATCATCTCATAAGGACATTCACATTTATCATCATACACATACATAGTATTAACCTCCTAAGGTCTCCATCAAGGAAAACTAGTGCAAGACATAGGTAGAGTCCCATACCCCTACCTAAGTCTAGTTAACCCTTCAAGTTGCCTTAGTATATACATCATCAAATAAGGACAAATGTCACCTTCACACATACTCATTCAAACCATAAAACAAAGATAAGCATTTTAAACTCACCTTTTCTCCCTCAAGCATAGAGAACTCTCATCCAAGCAATCATATCTAAAATACCACCGGACAAGAAAACATAAGAGAGAGATCTTATAGAATTAAGTTCTATGGCACGATATGAGATTGATGAAGAAGGGAAACTCTATCGTCCTATAGCCTCTCGTACCATTTAATGTGTCGCGACTCACCACCAATGATACGAGACTCTACTAGACGTGGCAATATGAGACCTTTTAGAACCTAAAACCGCTTCATAAACCTCATGCTCTGATACCAAGTTTGTCACAATCCAAAAGCATACCCTAGAAGATAGGGTACAATCTTGGATTGTAACCGGCGTCGTCGACCTCTCGGAGGTCTAAGACAAGCCTCTCATATCATTCATTGCATTGACATAGTAAATTTAGCGAAAAATTTAAAACTTTTCATAGCACATCATATGCTAGAAACATCACATCGTATATATGTAAAACATAAGTCATAATACATATTTAGACTCTAAGTCCCTTTGCCATCTTAGACTCAATAACTTTAGAGTACATTAAGGATAAAGCCCTTAAGACATAATACAACGCTATACATTACTAAATAGACTTTACAATAAGGACATTAGTAGGACATCCTTGAACTTAAGGATTCCTTTCCTTGAGATTGGGAAATCACCTATCAAGCTCCTCAATCATAGACCTTCTTTAAGCATTCCAATACCTACACTTTGTGTAAAAAGTAAAGAAGAATGGGATTAGCACAAGAATGTACTAAGTATGGCAACCATGCGAAAACATGCATTTAAAAGGGACATTTTCTTCAAAATCATACTTCATGCCATTTTGAGTAAATCATCATAAAACCTTTATCAATAGCATCCACATACTTCATAGCAACACAATCCAAGGCTGAACATTATAGAAAAGCACATATAGAATATAAGTACAAATAGAGGTCACTTTACAGTGAGCTCATCCCTCTTAGCACCTAACTCTTTCTTTCAATTCATTAGCCTCCTAAGTAAGCCTTTAGGGATACTTGGTGCAATGCATCACCTTAGGAACATAAGAGAATAACATACATAGCATCTACACAAGACAACACATGCCATCATAGAAGTATAGTACCATATAATAATAGTCAAACCAAAACTACAATATCATACATAAAGGACACATACATAATCATAAGTATTTAGGTACCTTCCTAAGACTTCCTAAGGAGTCACTTGTGCAATGTCTAGATGGGTTCATTACTTCCACCTATCCTAAGTAACTTACCTTAAGTCCTCCTAGTTAGGATCCTGTTCAATTACTTCCATTGTCCATTTTACCTTTAGGGAAACCATAGCCTTAACCGACTCTAAGACCATGGGTGCAAATCATGGAATTTGGTGTTGTAGAGCCTTACACCAAAGGAAGGTGTTCCTACCTAGCCAAGGTAGAACATTAACATACATCCTAGCATACTAAGTGAATTCACTTTGCTAGATCCTATGTGGCAAGCATAGTTTATGGAACTAAGAGATAGGTATTCCCTCTATATACCATTTGGTAATGGGGCCTCACCTCATGAGAAAACATGAGTGAATATTCCTCAAGGAAAGTCAACACTTCATGTAAGTACATAGGTGAGTATTACTCTAAGGGAAGTCGACACCATATGTAGGTCCATAGGTGATTATTCCTCTAAGGGAAGTCAACACTCTATAAAGGACAAATGGTGAATATTCCTCCAAGGAAAGTCAACACCTCTCAATGTCAAGTTCACTCGGTGCTAAGCTAAGTTCCCTTTATTGAAAAACCGTTATTACATTTGTTTATAAAACATAGTCTTAGGATATTCATCATTCATATGCTTATAGCATATCCAAGCACCTAACTAGTTTTGGAGTATTCTTGGGCCCTCCTAGTTAGACCTCTTCTCACTAACTATATCATCCATGTGTGTGAGTGTATATATAGATGTGAGCAAACCTTTCACATAACACATAATGTCACACATGTTTATATATCAATGCATAAGTCTATAGGCATAACTATATGAGCAATCCTTTCATATAAACCTACTAAGACACTATACACATTCATACTTCATTATATCATATTCATAACATGTTCATATAATCATCCTTCATATGCATAAGAACCAAACCTAGGAACTATCCTATCAAGATATACATGTGCAATGCATAGACAAGGTCCCATACCCTTGTCCATACTAGTACACCTATCAAGTCATCCTAGTAAGGGAATACAAATCATACATTCATAAACATCACCTTAATATGCATAGTAGTAGACACTAGTGAATATGAGAACTACCTTTCATTTAGACACAATGACTTATACTACTTGTAATATGCATGTAAGTGAGAGAGTGTTTACATTGACCAACATGATCACATAATGGCTATCAATAACTCCTTAAGTCAGCCACCCTATTGGACCACATTACACTTCCAAGCACATAGCACACAACACATAATAGCATAGAAGACAAGACTATATATACATTATAATCAAGACTCCTAACTTTAGCTATTTACACTTCCATATAAGGGATACATGGGTAGAGGCTATTAACCACTTTAACACATCAATGGCAGCACCTATACAATGCCCTAACATGGTTATACACATGCCCAAACAATAGCCACACAACCTAATTCACAACTAGAATAGGAAAGTAGGCATAAGCTTCTTATAGTATCATTTTAAGCATATGTTCATAAGTTCATCAATTTGCCTTCATGGCCATGGTCAACACATATATAATGACAATAAAGTAAACACCGCCACCATAAGTGGACCATACCACACAATGCCATACAAGGCTTCATCAACATTACATACTTAGCCTCTTGACTTCATAACTTAAAAGAATCTATATCAATTCATGCAAGACCTTCTTAATTAGATCATTAAGGATTTATACCTACTAAGTTCATCCATTACATCACCCTAATACAGTAGCTACAGCAGTTCATACGAAATCAAGAGTCTACTCAACCGATCTCACAATCGACTTCAAGACAACATGTAGAAACATAGGCTATTCATGTTCAATTCTTCATATATTTATCATCATGGACTGATCATCATCAATTCAACATCAATTAATGTAAATAACAATAACCACAAGCAATTCAACGTAAGAGAATCCCCAATTCATCAAGAACAAGCCATAATCACAAAGCCCATGCAAAGGCTAAACCAATTTTTGAAAGAACATGGGTTCATCATGCAATTGGAGTGAAAACATATTTAAATCATTGTATTAACTTCAATTAATCATGATTCAATCATTAAAAAGCTTTTGAGAAAGAACCCATGGCTAGATTAGAAGATTGGAAACTTGATCATAAGGTTTCTTTGGAAAACATTGAGAATGGCTCTCTAGATGAAAAGATAACTAGAGATGAAGATCACCATACCTTTGTCTATAATAAAACCTCTAAAACTTCATGATTCATCCATGAAAAACCCAGCTTGAGTCTGTTCTTGAGCTTCACCAACAATGGTGGTTTTAGAGAGAACATTTTTGGAGGGAAAGGCTTAAAATATGTGAGAGGGTTTGGGAATGGGTTGATCACGTTTTTAAAGACTTATATACACCTAAAATTACTTATTAAACCTATTATAGTCAGGTTAGGACATGGGGTGAATTTACCATTCACCCCTTTAAGTGGCAGCACGCAGGCAGCCAACTTGCAGGCACCCGCGACGCATGCCTTGACGGGGCGTCATGCCCTCCGTCGCCCATCACTTAGCCAATTTCTTGGCTCAATACCTGCCCAAGGCAAGTCTCCTTCGACGAGACCTGCTTGACGGTCCGTTGGTGGCCCAACGGTCCGTCAAGGGACACTGCCCAGGCAGTGTATAGGCAGCCTTGGGGTCCTTCTTTAAGGGCCTCTTGTGGGTCCCTTTAGAAGTCGTACCCAGACATTTCCAACGCGATTACAAACCTTAACATGTTATAGACATACCACATACGTTTCATCCAAAACAAACACCTACAAGACGTCCAAACAGCCTTGACCCCAACATGACATACGATGAACGTCTTAGGGGCTATCTTTCGAACGCCTTAGACGTTCTTGGGCGTTTGACCTCCAAACTTCACGAAACTTTATACAATAAAATTAAACATCATTTAAAACCATTTCAAGACTTATTTGACTCATTTCACACAACTTAGGCATGCATAAACACATGAGGTACATAAGCGACTATTCGTCGAACGTCTTGGACGTCCCTTGACGTTCGACTTCCAAATCACTTCAAACTTTGCACACTGACTCTATATGACATAATAAGGCATTTTAGGACCTTCTAACATTAAGACGAACATGTTAGGCTCTATACACCTTACCTCATTTTCGAGGTCTTACAATATCCCCCACTTGGGAACATTCGTCCTCGAATGACACTTAGGACTCTTTAATCACATCAAGGACTTCAATACACATAAGAGTAGTTCATCACATTTAAAATATCATCAAATCATTTTAGCACTCAATGCACATGAGCAAGCAAAAACCATTACTCACTCACTCTCTAATGCATCAAACACAAAAGTTTTTTTTTCCATGTTCATAGGGTAACATCCTTCTCCTAATCCTAACATGATCATTACGCCTTAATTCATTACAAGAAAAGCTTGAAAAACTATTCATAGGTAGATCATAACTCACACCATTTTTTGGGTGATCGGGATCCCGACGTTAAAACTGCCAAAATTATTTGTGGACGTCCGTGAAGACCTTGTCTATGCATCCGGTTGGCCCCCACGGCCATTCCGATCCATTATGAAGGTCAAAATAGCCCCGAAGTACGCATACCCCTATTTCGATGATTTTTCGTGTGCTATTGTAAACCATTTTTTGGGTGATCGGGATCCCGACGTCAAAACTGCCAAAATTATTTGTGGACGTCCGTGAAGACCTTGTCTATGCATCCGGTTGGCCCTCACGGCCATTCCGATCCATTTTGAAGTCAAAATAGCCCCGAAGCGCTCATACCCCTATTTTGACAATTTTTCGTGTGCTATTGTAAACTATTTTTTGGGTGATCGAGATCCCGAAGTCAAAACTGCCAAAATTATTTGTGGACGTCCGTGAAGACCTTGTTTATGCATCCGGTTGGCCCTCACGGCCATTCCAATCCATTTTGATGGTCAAAATAGCTCTGAAGCACGCATACCCCTATTTCGACGATTTTTCGTGTGCTATAGTAAACCATTTTTTGGGTGATCGGGATCCCGATGTCAAAACTGCCAAAATTACTTGTGGACGTCCGTGAAGACCTTGTCTATGCATCCGGTTGGCCCCCACAGACATTCCGAACCATTTTCAAGGTCAAAATTGCCCCGAAGCGCGCATACCCCTATTTCGACGATTTTTCGTGTGCTATAGTAAACCATTTTTTGGGTGATCGGGATCCCAACGTAAAAACTGCCAAAATTATTTGTGGACGTCCGTGAAGACCTTGTCTATGCATCCGGTTGGCCCTCACGGCCATTTCCGATCCATTTTGAAGGGTCAAAAATAGCCCGAAGCGCTCATACCCATATTTCAATGATTTTTGTGTGCTATATAACCATTTTTGGGTGATCGGGATCCCGACGTCAAAACCTGCCAAAATTATTGTGGAGTCCGTTGAAGACCTTGTCATGCATTCGGTTGGCCCCATGGAATTATACATAGCATTTCGCTCCATTTTGGACGGTCAAAAATAGCCCGAAGCGCGGGATACCCCTATTTAGACCATTTTTCGTGTGCTATAGTCCACCATTTTTGGGGCGCACGCGCGCGCACAGCCCAACGTAATACCTGCCAAAATATTTGTGGCGTCCTGAAGACCTTGTCTCTGCATCCGGTTGGGGCCCCCACGGCCATTCCGATCCCATTTTGAGGTCAAAATAGCCACGAAGCGCGGCCTACCCCATATTTTTTTCAACAATTTTTCGTGTGCTATTGTTAAAACATTTTTCGTCTGATCGGGATCCAGGACGTTTTCAAAACTGCCAAAATTATTTGTGGACGTCCATGAAGAACTTGTCTATGCATCCGGTGTCAACCCACGGCACATTCCGCTCATTTTGAAGGTCAAAATAGCCAGAAGCGTGCATACCCCCATTTCGACGATTTTTCGTGTGTTATAGCACACCATTTTTTGGGTGATCCGGATCCCGACATCAAAAGTGCCAAAAATTTTTGTGGACGTCCGTGAAGACGTTGGCTATGCATCCGGTTGGCCTTGACGGCCATTCCGACCCATTTTGAAGGTCATAATAGCCCCGAAGCGCGCATACCCCCATTTCGACAATTTTTCGTGTGCTATAGCA